>JASDQU010095577.1:11209-21812 GCA_032191745.1 Picea mariana | reverse complement strand
AATGGTTTTTTATTTGGATACCTACTCCTAGAATCCTAACTTGAAATAAAATTTGTTTTGTGACTTCTCAAGGAGGATTTTAGCAAGTTTTTAGAGTTGTGTTTTAAAAAGGTTTTTGGATTGGGGTCATGGACCAATCCCATTGCTTAAGAGTGTGTTGAAGGATCTTTGAGAACTATTAAGTCTTTTTGTTCCTCCTAGATCGCTTGTGGGCGCAAGGAGGAGTGCATACTTTGAGAAAAGTGAGACAAATATTCCTTAATGTATGTGAGTGAGAATGTGTGCAATGGTGAAAGTGTGAAAAAAATATGTTTATGAGCAAATTTGCAACATGTGGACGTCGTGGGGTCCGTCACTCTTCCCTAATTAAGCTTTAAATGTGTTTTTTTCAATCTTGCATAAATATTGGAAAAAAGGAAACTAGTCTTAGATTGCAAAATATATGGACATTTTGGGGTTTGTTTCAATCCTTTAACTTCCTAAGTGTTCTTTTTCAAAATGAAATATCTCTTAGATTGTACAATGAAGTGGACAATTTGGGTCCTTTCAATACTATAACTCCCTAGTGTTGTGTTTGTTAAAATTAACAAATGAGGTGTACATGTGTGGGTGCTTTRGCCTCACCTAGTTACTTGTTTGAACTTGAAAAAACTTTGAAAGAGAAACCAAGTTAAGTTAAGTTATTTTGGAAGGGAGACAAAAAGGTCTTCTATACCTATTTTTGATCCACAAAGATCATTAAAGAGAGTGCGAGGTGAAGAAAATACTTGAGGTAGACAAGAAAGCTTCTAGTCCCAAAAAGTAAGCGATCAATGAAAAAATCTAACTAAAAATTCACGTGCATTAGCAACCATCCATGTGGTAAGACAAAATAAATTTTGGTGCTTTTTATCCTCCTTATTAATATAGAATAGATAACTTATCGTGCAATAATGAACTTAAAGAAATATTTTCCAAGCTTTTAGAGTGCAAGTAATTAAACTCTTAGCCCCTATTGGAAGGTCAGGGTAAAAATATCCTCGACCTATGGAGAAAAGAGGGTCCACACATGTCACTATGGTGATAGGTGCATTGTTGTGCGTAGACTGTGCAATGCCAAAATTTAGTGACATGTGCTATTTTTTCACCTTTGTGTAACTGTTCTTTCAAATGCCATGTGGATTTTGTCATCATGGACGTAAAGAAAATATGCACAAATCCTGAAGCAATGAGGGACAAAATGCTTGGTTTGGACACTTGGGTAGGATGGTTTGGTGACCTGCAAAACAACAAAGGTGAGAGAATGGGATCTTGAAGCCTACACACAAATAAATGAGATTTAGAACACTTATGGAGTCACCAATCTGTTTATCCTCTTTTGTCACTTAGGTGAGAAAAAATGACATTTTAGTGTTAGCCTAGGATTAACTAGAACCACAAAGAATTGTTAGAGTGTTAGTGGAACACCATAAAACAAATAGTACAAAGGAAACAAAGAAATAAGAGAATAACATGTAATTCAATGAATAAAACAAGGTGTGATATGTTATACCAATGGAAAAGCTTTGAGTACAACACCACATAGTAGTTTGTGAGCATATGAGCTCCCTTCTTCCTCCTTGGGATGGGTTCTTTTTTCCCTTCTAGAACCTCTCTCTCTCTCTCTCTGTCAATGAAATGGTAAGAATATGTGTACAAAGCTCTCAATGGTTGAGAGGTTTAATACACCAAGCTATAATGCATATGAAAGTATGGATGAGTATGTGAGAAACAAGGATTCTCTAAGCTCATACAACCAATATAACATTACTTTGGATTTTCTTGTCTTTGTGCATGCTAATGGCCTCTTTTTATAGGTCTTCAACAAGCTTGATAAAAAATGGTTTCAATGTGAAAGTGGAGGCCACTTGGGTGTTAGCTCTCATGCATGAGTGGACTTGCACCCACTTGTAGTACCAGCCTTCAATGCGCATGGAATCAAGGCCTCTTGGTCCTTCAATAGAGAATTACATCCGATGTGATTCTTGTTCATTAATGCGATGAAAGTTGGTGAAACTTCACTTCTGGTTGATTCACACAACTTTCGGAGGAACATTCATGCAAGCATGCACAAATTGCACAAAATCCAGATTGTTAATTTGTGTGGATGATAAAAAACCCTACTTTGTGTATTTTTTGTCCCATTGAAGATGGTGTATTAATTCCATGAACGTGCACCTTGGTGTATTGAACTAATGACCCTTCTGGTGATCACTTGTATAACTATGTGAGTGGTTTTTAGTTGATAACAATAACCATTAAAATTACAATAAATTCTAACAATATAATTTCTTTTTGACATCTTTAAACATTAATATTTTCCATTAAATGACATGGGATTGTAAAAGTTTTAATTTTTGTAGATTACCTTGGTTGTGATTTAAATTGGTCTGAGCCTGCACAATATAACATGTCTGACTGAAATGCAATTGGGTCATGAACACTACACAAATAAATAATTCAAGTATGCAGATTTTATGACTTCATGAAGAAAATTGGGTACCACGAATGTTTGAGATCAATTTCATTTATTTGTGTGGTAGGTTCATTACGCCGAAAGGTGTACACCTATTGACAATGGGCAGATTTAATAAGGGTTTAGTGCTTAATAAGTTTTCTATGGACAGGATTAAATATGGCTGGAATATTCTTAGTAGTCACACAAAATAAATGGCTGTGATTTCAATCATTAACTTCCTAGCTATTATAAAGACATCCGTTTATGTGTTTACTTTTTTACATTTACCTAATCATATTTAAAAATTACTTTGATAGCTAACTGATTGCCAAGTAAGTGATTAACATAAATTAAAATATTAACACCAGATAAATGAAGCTCAACCATTTATTTGTTAATCAATAATAAAATTTAATATATTCTTTTAAGGATTCTTTTCATCTTATCAGCCTTTCGGCGTTGATCAGCCACAATTATGTGGCTGTGCTAGTGTTAGATTCTCTCTAATCCACCATTCGTCTTTGATGATAAAGCTTCCGATTTTCATGGTAACAAACTCAATCCATTTTTTATTGTGTTTACAAGGCTCGGGTCATGTAATTATGGTAGGATTATCCAAAAACAAGGATCAAAGAGCAACTTCCAATCACTATTGGTGAAGATTATGGACACATAGTTGAATGTGCTTTCTTAAAGTCAATTATTTTACACTGAAGTTGACCTTAACAATATTCTATTTTCACTTGTGAAGGTTGCATAAGCGTAGTGAGTTTTGTGGAAGGGAACACAATTGATTTCCATGTGCCTTGAATCAAGGAACAACTTTACTTTGCAAGCTATTGAAGGAGATACCATTTGGATGCATTATAATTAAAAGTAAAATATGCAATGAACTTAAAGGCAAAATATACAATGAATTTTCAGAAGAATTGACAAGGTAAAGTTTTCAATGAATTTTCAAAATACCCATCAACTCATGTAATTGGGAATTTTAGTTCTATTGTCTAACACTAAGAGAATTCATTTATGATTCATCGATATAAAATTTTTAGACAATTTCAAGAAAAATTCTTAGACAATTTTAAGAAAAACTTAGATGAAGCCATTTCAACTAACATGAATAAAATTTGAGTGAGAGGATAACACTCGATTCTACAACCATACAAGCTAAATCCAATTAACATATATCTATTTTTAAGGTCACGACCAAGCCAACACACCAAATTGGTGTATGAGACCTCCTTGTTTGTGGGACAAGGGAACCCCCCTCCACCCAACGATTTGACTGGTAAAATCTACGAAGGTATACATACCCTACCCCACTCTGGATTTGAACCTGTGACCTCTTAAGAGGAAACACATATTCTTAACCATTAGACCCACTCATGCTATATATATATATATATATATATATATAACTTTTCATCCTACTTGTCAGTTAAAAAATTTAATTAACAAAACTAATTTTTTAATATATGTTTTTTAAAACATTGGTTAGGCATTTAAATAACCTAAGAGAGTTAATTATGTCTCACAATTCTTATTAATACAAGTTGGATTGAACTTTTTCATCGTAAATATTCACATGCATTGCATTTTCCACTAACATGCAAAAGGGGAACGACCTTTTTACTTTAATGATTAGAATATTTAATATTTTATTGCAAATTGCGGCAAAAGGGAGAGTATATATGTGTGGGGATTTTCTTATATCATGAACATAGTCTATTCAAATATTTTATAATATGAAGTTAATATAAAAATGAAAACATTTTTTTTTTTTTTTTTCTTTTTTTATATGGTTTTACATTTTGAATATAAACATCTATATAAGGCTTTTATTATATTAAATATATCTTATAAAAAAAATGATATGAAATATGTTTTAGGTCATTAAGATGGTCTATACATGTTTTTCATGTTTTGGTGTAGAGTTCTTAATGTTGAAAATTATAGTTTGGAGAGGAACTTTTGCACAGGTTTTATGTGAATGTGTGAGAAGTAGTTTGAGATATTTTTGAAAAATAATTATAATTTCGAAAACTGATTTTATTTTCAAAAAGTAAATTCTATTTTGTAATTCACTTTAGTTAAAAAGTGAGAGTCTTATTTTTAGCAATTGAGTCTAAAAAGTGTATTTCATGCATGCATTGATTAGACTAGGAGTAATCTTAGAAATAGATTAGGATTTTGGTCTCAACTAAGATAGGTCAAGATAGAGAGTTTAGAGACACTTGAACATTTGAGCAGCTGAGCGATAGAGAGAAGACAACCACAAAAAAGATGTTTCAGGCAACACAGTTTTGTACAGGTCCGTACAGTGTACATAAGAATTTTGTACAGTCACATAGAAGTCCGTACAATTGCACGGACAATACCATAGGGGTATGTACAGTCGTACGTAAATAAACATACTAGCTACTGTACAATCCATACAAACATGCCATACAACTGTACAAGATGACATACAACTGTACAACATGCCATACTCTCCCAACTGTTGGGATACATGCTCAACTACATACTTAGTGACATACTCATTTTTTCCATTTTTCCTACTATTTAGGAGGACTGCTATTTATAGTAGGTCTATTTTTAGCTGGTGGATTCCTATATGTAATACCATGGGTTTCCAAAACCATGAGATCATAAGCCACCATTAGGCAAATTCCTATTATTTAGCTACCATTAGGCCAATTCCTATTTTTTAGCCACCATTAGGCAAATTACTATTTTTAGGAGGTAATTCTTATTTCCTTAATTTTAGGAGATATTTCCTATTTCATGGCTATAGAGCACACTTTAGTAAGAATATTATCCTCCTAGGGAAGTGGACATTACCCATCTCATTTCACTTATTTAGTGACTTTCCATAATTAGCAAATTCTCACTCAGGACTTTAGTTCCATTCTTGGACTCTAGTTTCATTCTAGGAGATTTTTTCTCTTGTGGAATGTATGTCGACTTCATGTAGATTTCTCACTAAGTTCGCACCTATATTTTTGACCTTTTCTTATTATTAACAACTTTTTGACTTTAGTTAATTGTTTCTATTAGGAGAAGTTATTTTTTTACTTGAGCATGCACATGGAAATCCCAACCTAGTGCGCATTACTGTGGAGAGTCCTATATATTGTATTCATTTTCAAGGATTAATACATTGCGATTAGAGTTGGTTTTTTAGTCTCTTATGTGTGAAGATTGATTCTATTTTTCTCTTTCCTCTCTCTCTTTTGCAATTAGCTAGTGTAGTATTTCTTTCTCACAATTAGGTCTTGGATTGTGGTTTAATCCTACACCAACAACTTGTTTTGCTCACTGTGAGGTGTTTTTTGGTATCCAAGTAGTGCTATTTTTGGGAAGCTTGTGGAGTTTTCCTTGCAATTTTTTCAAAGGAATGAAAAGCTAGTTTTGAAAGAGTAATTACCTGTGAAATTAATTTTTATACTTCACTATTTGATTTCTAGCTATTGTGTGATTGATGCTATGGTTTGAAATTTATTTCTGTAATAATAAAATTCAACAATCTACTTGTTTGATTGAGATCATAAACTAGGACTTGATAAATTTTCACATGGTATCAAAACTTATTTATGTAGATTTTAACATTGTACAATTAATTATTGCAAGTGGATTTTTAATAAAAACATAAAAGACACACACACACACACACACACACACACACACACACACACACACACACACATTTTACCCTGGAAACCAAAATTGGGAAAACCAACAACCTATTTAGATCCCCACCTCTAATTCTTTATTCATCATCTTTCTTCATTGTTTACAATACAATATATAGAGAATCCCATGTCATCCAAAACCCATAATATATTGAACCAGATTAGTTTACAACCCTAATTCTTTAATAGAAATTAAAAAACCATCGATGAAAACCGTGTGCTGAAAACCGTTAAAAACGGATGCAAAAAACCACCATTTTTTATTTTAGGGGCTCCACCCCTGAACCCTCGTGTAATATACCTAGAGAGGCACCCAATGGGAATGTGTTTATGTATTATTAGTGGAGTCCATTCAATATAGGGTGGACTAGGTCCACTATTAAATAAGGCCCACTGTGGTAGTTATATCAATATGAACATAATAAATGTGAGAATGATTTTTAGAATGTTCCACCTACTAGAATATTCCTTCTCTATAATGTTCCTAGGAGATAGAGAGTGCTATATAAAGAAGCATAAGCAATGTATTGGAGCACAGTGAAGAATATTGTGAATGTATCATGCATTGCTTGAGGAGTGTTATCCTTCCATAAGGATTAATATATGGTGTTACCCTACGTCAAGGGTTTTGACTATTTCTTGTGTTCAATATTTCGTGAATTGTTTGGTGTATTCTTATTAAGATTAAAGGTTATTTCTGAAGTATATCTGCAGATCTATTTAGGTACTGAACATTTGATATTATAGCACTTTCCTTGGCCAAAGAAGGGAATAATTTTTGGGTACGTTTTGCAAATTTTTTAAAAGGAAAAAAGGGGGCATCGCACTTCAGATTAAATTATGAAACTTTTTGAATATAATTTGCCAAAAAAAATTGGACATTTGAATTCCTCTCAGAAAAATACCAAATTTAAAAAAAAATCAGTCGAAATGGAGTTTGAGAAGTAAAGTTATCAACATTTTAATTTCGGTAAATTTTCAGGGTGTTTTTCCCAAAAAAGCCACGCGATTTGCACAACAAGTTGTTTATAAACCCTATTTTTTGTTGAAGATTTATCTAGGAAAGATGATTTTTACTGGAAAATATGATGACACTAGTATTGAAGTATTCGTAAAGTACCAAAAGTCATTATTGAAAGAGAAGTGGAAATCTGGTACACACTATAGTTTCACACAAGATGCTAGAACATGGTGGTAATCACTAGAACCTGACAAGATGATGGAAATTTTTGATGAAGAAATGGAAAAATTAATTTTAGAAAGGTGGTATCATGTTAAAAAAGGGGATAAAGAGAACACCAAGGGTTTATTTTCATATGGAAACTCTATATTACAGGTTCATGGTTGTATTCATAAAAAAAATGTAAATGTTTCTATTAACCCTAGTTGCCAACAAAAAAATATTGATGTTCAGTTGGTTAGTAGATTGCAAGTTCCTGCAAAGAATACTTCAAAGAACACATGTTGAGGGTGAAAATGTTCAAATTTTTAAAGATTTGAAGTTCAGTATAGATAAATATGTGTTGCATTCAAAATTTTATGCTATAGACATGAATGATGTGGATATTTTTTTGGGATATCCTTGGACATAATTAGTGGGTACAATTAATATTAATGTGAAAAAGAAGTTTTTGAAGTTGTGGTACAAGAAAAAAAAACACATTGCAGGATCTGTCTCTTAGTAAGAAAGAAGGGCCCCTGGAGGCAAACAAATAAATTATTGTAGAGTTTGAAGTTGAATCAGAGGCATAGTCTACAGAAGGAGATAAATCAAAGCCACATGAAGGAAACAATAAAGACGCCAAGGAGATCATTGAATCAAAGGCACACTATGCTGGATATTTAAAGAAAAAAAAACAGATTCATACAGTTGTTATATATCATCATCCACACCATATAGAGAAACAACAATCATCAAGGTAGAGGCATGAACATCAACACACTTATGAACTAGCATGGCACCTGAAAGGAAACCGGTCAAGAGGCACATGGAGGACTACCAACATTGCAGGACGACATCATGATAGAGAAACAATCCCATGGAACCACATTAATGATAAGGATCAAGATCGAGGTGGCATGGTAGCAATTGGATATCATGTTCATCTTCCATTAGGATGGATGGATGGTCATACTTGGTACCAGTTGGGTACATTGATTAGCCAATCAAATTGTTGGTTTCTTCTCATATTTCGAGGACGAAACATGTGAAGGGGGATGGAATGTAGTATACCTAGGGAGGTACCCAATGGGAATGTGGTTATGTATTATTAGTGGAGGCCATTCAATGTAAGGTGGACTAGGTCCACTATGAAATAAGACCCACTATGGTATTTATATCAATATGAACATAATAAATGTGAGAATGCTTTCTAGAAGGTTCCACCTACTAGAATATTCCTTCTCTAGAATGTTCATAGGAGATAAAGAGTACTGTATAAAGAAGCGTAAGCAATGAATTGGAACATAGTGAAGAATATTGTGAATGTATCAAGCATGGCTGGAGGAGTATTATCCTTTCATAAGGATTAATATATGGTGTTACCCTACCTTAAGGGTTTTAGAAATAATAAAGTTGGATTACTTTTATATTGTTCTTGGATCTATTGTGGTGTTTGTGTATTCATATATTCAGTACTTAACAATTGCTAATGTAGTATACCTAGGGAGGGTACCCAAGGAGGTACCCAATGGGAATGTGGTTATGTATTATTAGTGGAGGAAATTTAATGTAAGGTAGAATAGGTCCACTATTAAATAAGACCCACTATGGTAGTTATATTAATATGAACATAATAAATGTGAGATTGCTTTCTAGAAGGTTCCACCTACTAGAATATTCCTAAGAGATAGAGAGTGTTATATAAATAAGCGTAAGCAATGTATTAGAGAACAATGAATAATATTGTGAATGTATCAAGCATTTATTGAGGTGTGTTATCCTTTCATAAGGATTAATATATGGTGTTACCCTACCTCAAGGGTTTTGACTATTTCTTGTGTTCAATATTTGGTGAATTGTTTGGTGTATTCTTGTTGAGATTAAAGGTTATTTTTGAAGTATATATTCAGATCTATTCAGGACTTAACACCTTGATTAGGGGGGCTCCACCCCATGAAACCCCCCTGGTAGGGGGGTTAGCATCCCCCCCTCCCTTTTTGATCCCCCACGCGCTCAACACAACACAACGCATGGGGTTGTTCGTGCAAATAATATAACAGATACCCAACAATTTCTTTGATTGAGGTCCTCTAGGATTTGTAGTGGTAAATAAATTGTACGGAAGAAAGATGAGCGGTGAGAGAGTTTCAAAACAAATTTTTATATTTGGGAGTTTGTGCAGTATATCTTAGAGATGACATCGACTAGCATAAGGATTGAGGATAAATTTTATGGTGCCTCAAATTTATTATCATGGAAGGTGAGGGTTACACTCTTACTAGAAGAGAATGATCTCTGATATATTGTCAAGAATGTTGCTGCTCTGCCTACAGATCAACAGGAGTTGGTATCTCACAATAAGAGAGAAGTGAAGGTCAAGTTGATGATATTGGATTCCATAAAGTATATAACCATATGACATCGACCCAATAATTGTTTTCTAGTTTGAAGAAGCAGGACTTAGTAGTATAGGTTGAGCTTGGTGATGATGCTAGGTACCAAGTAGAAGGAGTTGGTACTATTCCCTTACAACTCGAGTAAGGTATCAAGAATAAGTTGATTTCAATTTTGGTCATGGAGGATAAGGGCTATTGGCATAGGGGTAGACCCAGGGTTCAATGCTTACAACATCACACCAACAAAACCCTAACTACCGGCCATTTCGGCAACACCTGCGAAGCAGATGAAGTCTCACCCGAGGTAGAGGTAGGGGTGGTTGCAGGACTCAGGTGTATGCAACCTTAGCTGGGACACAAATCTGTGATTGTAACACCTTAACAGATCACTTAGCAGTTATAGTTCATTAATATTCAGTCTTAGTTTACAACACAACTAAACCCTAATAATAGATCAACGCAGTATTCACACAGATCCAATAGATTCAAGCACTAAGCATACCAACATACATCAGATCTAGAATTCATTCACATTATTCAGCACTAAGATACCATATTATATTCTTCTAAGCATATATCAGTGCACTAAGCATTTAACCACATAAACAAGAGTGTTGGGTATGTGTTATATTCTTTGCATGTGTGTGTGTGGGCGCGCCAAATTCGACAACTGCGTCTGACGATTTTGATATTTTTAGCGGTTTTCTAAATTAATCCCGGATTAAGGGATTAGGGTTTTGGTATCTACAAAATACCTAAAAACATTGTATATATTGTATGGTGAATGGTGAAATTCGATATAATGAATATAAGAAAGGTTTTCCTGGTTGAGGGTTTCTGGTATAAAATCTCTGTGTACTCTGTGTATGAGCCATTG
>JASDQU010095573.1:8943-21789 GCA_032191745.1 Picea mariana | reverse complement strand
TTCCTCAGATTTTCGGCTTAGATATCATTTGTAAACCTCAAACACCTATATATATTCAATATGCTCAAGTCTGATTCAAATGAGAAAGCCTTGCCTCTTATTTATACTTTCCAAGTAGCTTCCTTAAAAACATATTCTAGGTCACTTGGCCCCACTTTCCTTATTTTAGAGTTGGGTCCACTTCTAATTTCTCCATTAAAATTATTATTGAAATAATTTATTTTGTATTCACTTTGAATTATAATACACTCATAACTTCACTTTATTATTTACCTTTTAAAATCTCTTAAACCACTTTGATTACTTTGACCTTTTGTGGCTTCTAGATGACATATGAGGGTCCTCCAACTTCATAAGGCCATAACTCTCAAACCGTGAGGAGTTATGTGACGTTCTACATACCACCAGAAATTCCATGACATGTATTATCCATATAGAATAGTATTATCTCAAAATATATCATAACTCATACTGTTACCCATCAAACAAACTTGGGTCCACTACCCAAACCCGCGGTCTCCAAGTTCTCATGGCCATAACTGTCTAACCGTGAGGAATTATGTGGCGTTCCACATACCACCGGAAATGACATGACAAGAACTATCCATATAGGATATTTTCCCTGACAAATTCACTTTCATTCATCTCATTATTCCACAATTAAGCATGGGTTCTCTTACTCCACAAAGCGTCTTCCCATCAGGGCTTTCACCATAAGGGGACCACTTTGGAGTTCATCCATATTTACTTCTTATCAACCATGACAAAAAAATAATGATTCATATTTACATCAAACACTATTTGGTCGATTACCCAAACCTTTGTGCTATGGGTCTTTCTTCAAGGGTTGACATCAATGACAACCAACCTTAATCAACAAATGATACAAACACATCACTATGAAAATTCTCGACATCAACCCTTTTGCATCAATGACAAAATAGTACAACAATTTTAACAACATAGATTTCAATATCGACAAGAATGGACTATTAAGGTTCAAAAACAGGTTGTATATATACCTAAATATATTGAATTGAAGACGATGATCCTGAATGAGTTGCATAAAAATCCCTATTATGGTCATCGAGGATATCATAAAATGATAAGAAACCTAATAAAATATCTCTGTTGGACTAATATGAAATATGAAATAGCTGAATATTTATCTAAATGCTTAGATTGTCAATAGGTTAAAATTGAACATCAACATCTCACAGTTATTTTAGAACCTCTACCTATACTAGAATGGAAATGGGAAATTATTTTAATGGACCTCATTACATGTTTTCCTAAGACTCAAAGACAAAACAATTCAATCATGGTAGTAATTGATAAGTTGAGTAAGTCTGTACACTTAATACCTATGAAATCTACTTACAAAGAAATTAATATCACTAAACTTTTTATGAAAGAAATATTTAAACTACACGAGATTCCTAAAATGGTGGTTTTAGATAGAGATGTTAAGTTTACCTCAAATTTTTGGAAGTAATTGTTTGCAGGTTTTGGTACTAATTTGAATTTCAACACTCAAGTTACCATCTGCAAATGGATGGGCAAACAGAATGTACAAATCAAACTATTGAAGATATGTTACAAATGTACTTAATAACAAAACCAACTAAATGGGAATGATATCTATACTTAGTTGAATTCACATACAATAACGGGTATCAAGCATACACAAAAATGGGTCCTTTCGAAGTTTTATATGTAAGGAAATGTACAACCCCTATCGATTGGGATAATCTGGTTGACAAGATCATGGTTGAACCAGAAATTCTCTAAGAAATGGAATATATGGTAAAAAAGGTACAATGAAATTTAAAGGTTTCCCAAGATCGACATAAAAGATACACAAATATCAAAATACAACATCATGAATTTAAAGTTGGAGAACATGTGTACCTTAAATTCAAAGAAATAAGGAACTCACTAAAACTAGGAAACTATTCCAGGTTAGCACAAGGGTTTTGTGGTCCATTTGAAGTCTTAACTCGAATCATACCAGTGGCATACTAACTAGTACTCCCTGCAAATTTAAAAGTTCATAATGTTTTTCATATTTCATTATAAAATATATATATTCATGATCCTACTCACATCATTGATTGGAACATGGTGTAGGTGGAACCAGAAGCAGCATTCCAATTGGAACCTCTATACATTCTCGATAGGAAATAAACAATACTTCGGAATAGAGTCATCTCCAAAGTAAAACTACAATGGAAGCACTTTAACCCTGAGAAGGCTAATTGGGAGTTGGGAGATGAAATGATGAAATTTTACCTAACTCTGTTTCAAGTGATGAATCGAGGAGAACGCTAACGTTGAGGATAGTCTTATTCTTAAGGGGGAGAGAATGTGACATCCTAAAATATTAATTTTTTTATTTTTATTTTAATGTTGTTGCTTTGAAAATAAATTTCCATTAATTAAAATTTGTATTTGAAATTATGAAGGCATGTAATTATTAATTTTGTGACTGTTCAACAAGAGTTTGACTTTCCAATTGTCCTCTTTTAATGGATAAATGTATGAGACAAATATTTTAATAAATTAAATGATGGAAGCAAGTGGAACAACTAGATTAAAAGTAGCTAACTATGACTCCATGAGTGGGAAACATGTTTGAGTTAACTCAGAGCTGATTTTTACAAGTTTAAGAAGTTGAGTTATGTCAATGGATGCCCTAAAAATCAGGGATTTGTAAAGATGTGAATTTTCAAAGAGGGAAATGGATGGAAAGATTCCTATGCAATGAGAATTGAAATATATACAACATATGTGTGAGGCACGGCATTTCTTAGTATGTTTTGGAGATGACTACTTGCTATGTGAGCACAAGTGGTGCTAGAAAAATGATTTTATGAACTATATAGAAATACAATGTATAAGGAGTGAAGCTTTATTTTCCCTTATGGATTCATGGTCAGGCAAGGGGGTAATCAGGACTTGTAGTAATATTGGTTTTTTTGTATCTACAATTGGGTGGAACAAGGCTATTCAATTTGTTTTTCGGCATAGTTGTTACACATATGTATCTTTATTTAACTTCTCTTTACTTCTGTTGGATATTGAATTGCTTATATGTATAGAATATGATCTATATAGATGTATCTTCTTGTTCATGTTGGGTTTATTGATTTTCATGTCGCTACATAATTTATATGTATGCTACATAATTGAATATATATGTATGTTACATAAGCTAAATAGTCACTTTATGAATCATAGATATATGAACATGGAGTTATGTATTTTAGTTATAAACCTTGAGAAAGGGATATATTAAGCATTTTTGCATATTTATACAAAGTCTTAAACTCTGGAAATTGTCACATACATCACCAGTTTTCTAGATACCCTACAACCATAGAATATTAGAATAATTTATGCATTCTATAGGATGAGAGTGAGTCATGTTTTTTCTATTATTGTTGTTGTATAAATATGAATACATAAAGAAGACCCTCAGAAAACTCTCAAGAAGAGCTGTAGAATTAAAGAATTAGAAAATAAATTGTATATCAATGCAAATTATCAGTGTTAAGCTACAAAAATGCATTGGAAATTAGATAACATGTTTACTTATTCATGGGTTCTTCTTTTTGTCTTCAACCTATTATTACAGATAGTTATTTTATACCAGATATAATCTTGTTGATTTAATGAGTTTTTTTTTATGGGTACCATAGAAATAATCGATTATATATGTTATCCATTGCGGAATATAAAAAAATTCTCCTCCTACCTTTTGATAGGTTTTCCAAGGTTATCAAGCTTACGATTTTCCTAAGATACAATACATATCAAATTCATATTCGAGGAAGACAAGGAATCACATGATAATCATGTATACATATATACATGATATTAGTATGTAATATGTGGAACAAACAAATATTGCAGAATATATATCTATATATAGATGTGAACATGCCACGAATTTATGAAAATGTGGATATAAAAGATCCCAGATCCTTTAATGATGTAAAATCATCACACAAAGATTATACACATCAAAGTAATTTTCTGATAAATTTATCAGATTAAAAATTCAATGAAATTACTGTCAATAGATTATTCGTTGAGAAACATAGTTTAATACAAGGAAGTTTTCCAATCTTCCAGAATAATAAAATCTAGATAAGGGATCCACAATTGGAACCTGAGTACCTTTTATGAGGAATGAAATTTCCTTTTGAAATTGTACTGTACAAGTTCAACCTACGAAGGGAAATGAGGAAGAGCATTAGTTTAGATATATAGCTATATTGTTTTCTTCAGAAATATTTGAAAGGACAAAAATGAGAAAAGAAAATAAAGAAATGGTGTTAAAATCACGTATCTCTTGTGGGTTTGAATCGACATCTTCCGTCAGAAGTGAACTCCATCAAATATAGTTGCACACTAAAATTTTCTATATATTTATGAACGCAACTATTTTCCTTGAGTTGTTGAAGTGTTTGGTCATGGTAAACGAACTTTTGTAGAAGACGTCGAGTGTAGAGGAAGAGGGAGACCTCAGACAACCGATGGGTTCCCTCACACATTCATGAGATACCCATAATTAGTTATTAATCTAGTTACATTCTAAACAATATATTATTATAGAAAGAAAACAAATAGTCTACGTCTAAGAAGAAGCAACAATGACAAGTTATAAAAAAATTGATTACATAAGGACTTTTCCAGTGCTCCAGAAAGCATGATAATATATAGGAAGTTCGAAATAAAACCTAACAAATTTCTTTTCAAACAAAAATCCCTCATCGACTTCTATTTTCACTCACATACAAATCACACAGGCTAAGAGAAGAGTACAACCTTGGACTATCATAAGTATTGGACTTCATAAGTACAATACAGTCTACTTTTTTTACAATTATTCTTTTACAAAATAGAATAAGAGTATTTCTGCAAAATTTAACCAATGAGAAAATTTACATAAAACTAAGCTTCACATAAGAAGGGGTCACCTGCATTATGAGAGTAAATATTATGAATATAACCCTCCTACACGGAACAATATACATTCCAGTGACTAAAAAGATAAAAATGAACAGTGATAGTGAAACCCCAAATGTTTTAAAGACTCGTGTTAAACCGTAGAAGATGGCCTAGTCGACCCAAAAGACGAAAGTTAAACTAGAAGAAATGAAAAGAGTAAATAATAGTAATCGATCCCTTGACTAACAAGAAAATGAGTGCGGTCATAAAAATTATCTTGACCCTTTCCAAAGAAAATAAAACATATAACATAAAATTAACATAAAACATATACATATTTAAATTTTGTGTTCATTTAAGAGACTAAACCAAGTTCTTTATGTGATGTAGAAGTATCCTTACCTGAAAATATTTTTGAGCACGAAAGTTTTCTTCGTGAGATTGGCCCCATTTCTCTTTGTTAAAGGACAATGGTATTTTCATTTTACTATCTAGAGGAAAACTCTCGATGACAAATAACAAAGGCAAAGGCTGAAAAAATTGATACAAAACCTTCACATTCAATCATTGTTAGGCCTTGAACCCTTCACTTGTTTCGTATATAGACCTCCTTAACACCAAGCCATGTGACACTCACAAAAGGAAGGGATGGTATTGGTTGATGGAATGGATGGATATGCCAATACATATGTGAGTTATGAAACAAATACATGTCCCTTCCCTCACAAAACTTCATTGTCCAAGTTGAAATGGATTGAATTTAATGTTCTCAACAAATCTTGGGTTAGACCAAAGTTACCATTATCTATAGAATATATGTTTTGATCTTTATAAAAATCCCCCCTTACATTATTTTATCATGATCTAGGTGGATATCGGTGGCCACCCACCTATTCCACTGGCTCGAAAAATAGTTTTACACCTTGGCATTTTTTCGACAGTTTTTGGGTTCCAAACTTTCGAGGCCGTTTTGAGGCCCTAAACGACATTTTTTCGAGATTTCGGGCCCAAGTGATTCCCAATGGCATTGAACTCAGCCAGTCGAAAATCGTTCTTCTCACTTATACCTTTCCATTGAGCTATTGTGCACCTAAAACATAGATTGCATGAAAAATTTATGACCATGATAATTTGATGTACTAACTTACCCAAACGGGGCCCACATGACATTGGACGCTTCATCTCCTAGAGTTAGGTTTTTGGATGTCTAGGGTTTTTGAAATTCCTCTTTATTGTAAAAATACCTTCGGAGCCTCCCTGTAATCATCTTCTTGTGAATGAGCTCAACTGTCACATCTCTTCTCAGATATAAGACACCACCATTCCAACAAGCTTGTTTTTCGCTGCATTTTACAGTTTCAACTTATTTCCTTATTGAATAGAAAACCAATTTGAGTGTATCTCTATTATTTTTTGTTAAGCATATTTTAATAATATGCATTCATTTCATTCTTCTCATAAAATATGGATAAGTGGTATCAGAGAGATCTTCTCCTTGTCATCTTAATGCATGTCCCCAATGCATTAAGGGTACAAAGAATTGGGTCTCAAGCTTGTTTTTTCTTGAGGAAAAAAGATCTCGCATGCCCAAACGACCTCTCATAACACTGTTGATTGCTGCTCAAAGCAGTCACTGGTGGCCGAAGTGAAAGCAACTGAATGAGATGCATGTTATGACTCTGAGTCAAAACCAGAAACAAGAATATGGATCGTTGACGTAGAACCCAGTACCATCGTTGCTACCACCAAGCTCCATCCTGGTGAACCATATGAGCTAGAAGAAAGTGAGCGTCGCTTCCATTCATAGATGTGGGTAAAAGGCACCCCATTAAACTTCATAATTGATAGATGTAGCTAGAAGAACCTCATCTCAGTAAAGGCCATCAATCTCTTGGCCCTGCCGACAACACCACACCCACAATGCTACACCATCGAATGGCTCCACCAAGGAAGCAATCTTCGCATCAAGCAACAATGTCGACTATCATATGACATCAAGCCCTTCAAAGAGGAGTTATTGATTGATGTTTCTCCTATCAAAGTTTGTAATTTTCTTTTGGGCCAACCTTATTTATGGAAACTTCATGTTGTATATGAGTCTAGGCCTCGTAGTGTTATGATTACTTTGAACAAGAAATTGTATAGGTTTCCTGAGGCAGTCCGACCTAGTGCTATTTCCTTTATCTCTGCCAAGAAATGCAGGAAGGTCATCTCTCAGACTAAGAAATTTGTCTTCTTCGTGATTCACTCTCAAAGTGAGTGAAAGATCGCAACCACATCCAGGGCCTTCGCGGCCAATCTGACGGATAAGGTCATGGAAGAATACTAAGATATATTCTCCTCTCCTACTAGGGTACCTATGCACTACCAGGTAAAGAATCTCATCGATCTGACCCCAAGTGCACTGCTACCCAATGGGCCAGTCTACCACAACTCTCTGTTAGAAAATGAGATCAAGAGGTAGATCCAATAACTGCTCCACAAGGGACACATTCTTCCCATCTCATTTCCTTGTGGGAGCCTAATCATGTTGGTGTAGAAGAAAGACATGACCTGGAGACTCTTCCTTGATTACAGGGACCTAAATAGAATCACTGTCTGGAACTAGTACCTGATTCCCCAAAATGATGTCCTCCTTGATCAACTCATGGGGGCCAAATAATTCAGTAAGATTGATTTGAAGTCTAGATACCACCATGTCCCAATAGAATAGACAGATGTATGGAAGACCACCTTCAATTCCAAAGAAGGTCTTTTTGAATGGTTGGTCATGCCCTTTGGTTTGACAAATGCTCCAACAAAGTTTATGAGGATGATGGACGATATCCTATTACCTTTCACCAATACTTTTGTAGTGGTGTATCTGGATAACATCATCATCTACAACAAGACTTGGGCAGTATACTTACAGCATATTTAGTAAGTTCTTCACACCTTGTGGCAATACAAACCATATGAAAACTTGAAAAAAATCTCCTTCAGCATGGACATGGTCCATTACTTAGGCTACATAACTGATCAACATGGTGTGCATGTGTATCCCGCTATGATCCAGGTCATTCATGACTGGCCAACCCCAACCACACTCACTGAACTTCAGAGCTTCTTGGGCCTCACCAATTTCTGTCACAGGTTCTTGCTGGGATTGTCTCATATCACATGGGCCCTCAGCCAAGTAACCAGAGGTGGTGGTAAGGAAAAATTTGTGTGGGGCCTGTCCCAACAATAAGCCTTCGATGAATTGAAGAATCGTTTGTGCTCATCCCCAGTACTTTTATTACCAAACCTGCAACATCCCTTTGAGATCAAGACAGATGCTTTAGACTTTGTTGTGGGTATCGTTCTCACTCAACATGGCCGCCCCATGGCATATCATAGTGAGAAACTATCAGATGGTCTCTGTAAGTACCCTAATTAGGAAAAATAAATGTACTCCATTATGCAATCCTCTCGCCAGTAGAGACATTACATTATTTAGAAGGAGACAATAATCCACATTTATCATAATCCACTATAGTTCATGCAGGCCTAAGGAAAATTGCAGAATGAACGCCATCAAAAGTGGTCCACATAATTAAAGAAGGTCCACCTCAACATCAAGTATAAAATAGGAAGTACCAACTAAGTTGTTGATTTCCTCAGTCGACCTCCAGTTGCGACACTCACCACAGTGCTAGAATCTTGTGGCCATGAGACCTTCGGATGGCCCCTCCTCTATGAGACAAACCTTGACTTCTCCACCACCTACCAAATGTTGGACACCAACTCAGTGGTCTCTAAATATTTAGGATGGGTTTTTGTGTCGTCTAGGCCATATCTACGTTCCATCAAGAAAAGACACAAATTTGGTTTGGGAATCACACTACAGTCGTTTGGCAGGACACTTTGGCGTCGAAACGATAGTGGCAGTGCTACAGAAACATTTATATTGGATGAAACTTGTACAGGATGTTGGTAAGTATATCATGTCTTTCACTACCTATGTTATTTCGAAACTAACCACTATGAAGCAGGGCATGTACACCTCTCTTCCTAATCCTGACAAGCCATGGGAATCCATCTCAATCGACTACATGTCGATCCTCCCGTCTACCAAGAGAAGAAATGACTATGTTTTTTCCTTCAAGAAGAACAACACAGAAGAAGCCACTGCCAAGCTCTTCTCTGAACGAGTATGAGTACATTTTAGGATCCCACAAACCATTATCTCAGACTATGATAGTCAGTTCCTCAACACATTTTGTTCAAGCCTCTGCTCATTGCTGGATGCCAAGCTCACCAAATCCACTTCCTTCCACCCACATACAGATGGCCAAAATGAGGTCGTCAATGAGATGATCATACATATCCTACGCATGTACAATTCAAAACACACCCACACATGGGATGCGAGTCTTCCCTATGTCAAAAATAGCTACAACCGAGCCCTGTATAGTTCGATTGTCCACAACCCGTTTCAGGTGGGGTTGGGATTCCAACTATTGGGCCCCATGGATGTTTCACTACCACTTGCGACCACCACGGTTGAATCGTCCCCTGCTCCACGAGAAGATGAAAAATCCACCCAGTTAATTGAACGGATCCATCACATCTGCCAACAGGATTAAGATATTCTACATAATTTTAATTCTAAGCACAAGCATCGCCATGATCAACATCGGGTGCCACATAGGTTTCAAGAGGGCAACAAAGTTTGGTTGTAGTTTCAGAAAGAACGCCTTACAGGGCCCAATTGGAAGCTTTTCCCACTCTGTTATGGGTCTTACACCATCACCAAGGTTGTGGGTGACAATAATTTTGAGCTCAACATTCCCCCTTTCCTTTTCTTGCACCCAGTCTTCAACGTGGCTCTCCTTAGAGCATATTTCCCACCATTCTTGGACACCTCAGAGATAGAAGAGAAGTTGAAACCAACAGAGCTCAACCCTGATCGCATGCAACATGCATCCAATGATCATATTTTGGACACACATATCAAGGTCACTCGACAGCAAAGGATGCAACTTTATCGAGTCGTCAAAGTAGGGTATCTCTTGCACCAAGGAAAGTGGCTCACCTAAGGTCAAATTCAATAGATATGTCCTCATATAATGGGGTAACTCAACTCAATGGATACCATTGATTCCTAAGGAGGGAGGATTGATCTAGGTGGATATCGGTGTCCACCCACCTATTCCACTAGCTCGAAAAATAGTTTTTCACCTTGGCAATTTCTCAGGTTTGAAACTTCTAGAGCTGTTTTGAGGCCCTAAATAACGTTTTTTGGGGATTTGGGGCCCAAGTGACTATTAGAGGCACTCACCTAGGCTAGTCAAAAAAACAAATCTCGGTTATATCTTTCAAATGGGATATTGTGCGCTTAAAACGAAGATCGTATGCAAAATTTACGACCCCGGGAAGTTGATGTACTAACTTACCCAAACAGGGCCCACGTGACTTTTGGTGCTTCATCTCCTAGGGTTAGGTTTTTGTATGTCTAGGGTTTTTTACATTCCTGTTTATTGTAAAAATACCTTCAAATCCTCATTGTAATCATGTTGTTACGAATGAGCGCAACCATCACATCACTTCTCAGAGATAAGCTGCCACCATTCTAGCAAGCTTGTTTTCCACTGCATTTTATAGTTTCATCTTATTTCCTTATTGAATAGAAAACCAGTTTTATTATATCTATATTATTCTGTGTTAATTAGATTTTAATAATCTGTATTCATTTCATTCTTCTCATAAAATCTGGATCATCTCCTATCTACACTTACCCAAAGTCGCAACACTTCAAGGATTAATAGTTTTGTATTTGTTTGAAAAAGGATACAAGGGTGGATCCATTTTATAATCTTAATGGAAACCCTTCTTTTGATAGACAATTCTCATGTGGTAGAAACACTTTAGTGGATTAAAAAGATACAATAATAAGTTATGATAATTTTTTATCTCACCTTTTAAGAACATATCTAATTAGGTATTTTCAATGTAAGGATTGATGAAGAACACATGCATATTTTTAACCTGACAATTTTTTTTTTATACGGAAATTTGGGTTAGTTACACCTACGTTCCCAAGGGATGGTAACATGTCACCAAGTGGCTAAATATATTTATGAAGGTGACACGTATCCAATTATGACCATGAAAATATATGGTTGAACCTTAGTGTGTTTTGGGTGAATTCACTCATCCTTCATTGTCATTCGAACCATCTAAATGGAGAACGACCATTACCTTACCTGTAGGGAAGATCTTGGAAAGGGTTTTTCCATTTATTAACCATAGTATTGATGTCGAAGAGGCGATTTGTCAGGTCCATGTGAATTCTGTCTAGGTGAGAGATTTGTTATCGAAAAGTCGGGTTGTCAAGCCCGTGAATATTCTCTCCAGGTGAGAGATTTTTAATTGAAGAGGTGGGTTGTCATGCCGTTGAGAATTCTCTCAAGGTGATATATTTTATGTCGAAGAGGTGGGTTTCCATACCCATCAACAATATCTCTAGGTCAGATATTGTTTGTTAAAACTTTGGCTTGTCAAGCAGCTGAGCATTTTGTGCAAGTCATAGATTTGTTGTAAATTGTTCCCTAGTGCATTGGGCATTAGTTACAGGGATCTAAGACTTCTTGTCCAACCTGTTGTTGATTCGTTGGAGGGGAAGTGGGGAAGTCCAGGTATTGTTGAGTTGAGAAGGGGCACACTTCCTAGGGTGGGACACCCATGTGGGGAATGAGAGATTGTAGGCTAGTTGTAGTAGTTCATAACCTTGGACTGAGCAATTCTTTTGAATATCAGACCTTATCCTCAAATTAGGAATCTTCTTTCCCTAATGTAGTTTAAGACCCGACTCAGGGATGAAATTTTGCTGAAAGTTTATGAGCAATAGAGTCCATGGCTAGGAGGAACGTTGAAGCTCTATGCGCAATTGGTGACTCTTTAAAAAAAATTAGGGTTCTTTATGGGATTGTCTAATTTACTATGTGCATAATTATCTATGTATGATATGGGTTTATTTCGTGTACGATGTTTCATATGATCAATTGTAATTATTTTGTATAATTTTGTTTTCACCTGTAAATCATGATGTTGTTATGCAATATTTGTTTTCACGCATGCAAAGTATGACAATTATTAAGTATTATTGTTAGTTAATTTTGTAGCAATGGTCATGAGTATCCAAGGAAAGGCTAGAATTGTAATGTGCATAGAGAAATAATATATGCATGTAAGAGGCTAGGTTTGATGTGCGATGGGAAAGCATTATGTGTTCAAGGATAGTAAAATTTGTGTGCAGAACTAGAATCGTTGTGCACTCAGTAGTAATCATGTGTTAAGAGTGGTTACACCTGCACTCATACTTGTGTTCTCTGAATGATTGTGCCCATATTTGTATTATGTGTTAATTCCACTATTATAACTAGTTTCGGAAGATGAAAAATAGTGGGGTATGATCCATCTTGGGATCGTGCACATTACCTCACATGATTCTTTGCAGATTAACATTATAGTGTAGAATCTATGCACTATATTTTTCGAGTGGTATTGCTCAGCAGTAGAGTTGGGGATGTTACAAAGTAGTATCATATAATTTTATTAGTGTTGGTAATGAGGGATGTTATAGAGTGAGAGATAAAGGTAAAGAGAGAGGGGGGGAGAGGGGGAAAGATAGAGGAAAATAGGGAGAGAGGGAGAGAGGGAAAATGGAGGGAGAGAGATAGAGAGGTATAACAAGAGGCATAAGGAAAGTGAAAAAGTGATCAACTTAGAGAGAGAGAGAGAGGCTAGAGAGAGAGGGAAATATAGGGAGAAAGAGAGAGAGAGGGGTAGAGTGGGATATTGGGGAAGAGAGAGTAGGTGATTGAGAGAGAGATTGAGAATGGGAGAGAGAAAGAGAGAGGGATGGGG
>JASDQU010095572.1:0-16973 GCA_032191745.1 Picea mariana | reverse complement strand
TCAGAGGTATTATCACTTGAAACTATCTAGTTCCAAGGTAATTTGAAATAATACACTATCACTAGGTACTCTTTTCTTGCACTTCAGTCTAGTGTTTGCTAACCACATGGGGGAATCCCTAGATAAATTTAGGAATCAAACTATGATGCAATAACAATTAGTAACCCACAAATCAAACCTATAGCTCTCTACCCTCAACAAATTTATTCACAAAATTGGAAAAACAACAAGTAGTGAATGATTTAAGGTTTGGAAAAATGCACAAGAAATGATGCAATATTCATCTATGAATGAAAGGACCAAATTCAATGCAATTATTATACGAAAAATGTGCCAGTTAATCACTAAAACATAATTTGCAACAAGTTGTAAACGGTTGTGTAGAAGCTGACAATGGCACAAAAAAACAATGTATAAAAAATATATGAAGTTGGTCATGCAACCCATTGCAACTATAATGATGAAAACATGTTTTTCTAAATGCGAAACCAAAAAATTCACTAAGGAATCCTAGTGAAATAAACATTGTTTTTTTTTGGTATTTTTTTAGTAATTTTTATATTTTTTGTGATTTTTTCTACATTGAATTTGATAAAAATAATTCTCTGCTTCTGCTATAAAATTGAAATTATAACAAGCTAATATTGATGTACTTTATCTAAAACAAAATATAAATGACATGATTGCTTACTTAAATATGCCTAAGATGCACAATAGTCAAGGTTTTGGTATGAAAGTTCATTTTAAGTGAGAGATCAAGAGCTAAGATTCAGTCGACTAGTGCCTTTTAATGGAGTGAAAGAGATAGGAAGAAGAGAAAGTGAATTGGGTAGAAAAAAATATGAATCCTAACACTCAAACCCTAGTAAAATCAAGATTAAACATAGGTGAAAGCCTAAGAAAATAAAAGTTCCATACGTAAAGAACATGTAGTAGTTGCAAATGAAAATTTGTCTTTATTATCAAAAGTTTTAGGTAGAACAAAGTTCTAACAAGTTTGGACTTCAAACTCCAAGGTACAAATCAACTCCAGTGTATAGGACAATACTAGTCCTAATCCAATAGAACAAACTAACCACCACAAGTACTCCACACTAACAATGAATCTCAATCTCTCTAGGAGGAATAAGCAAAGGGTGAAGAGGAAGAAGAAAGCACAAGTGTGTAATATCTCACAAAGAAAGTCCCTTCTTCCTTGCTTAGTACAATATACAAAAGAGCAAGAGAATAAGAATCTCCAAAAGTTGTTAAAAATAATAACTTCTCATATTTGCCTAAAAATATAATCACGTGTGTATATCCCCAAAGGGTGTTCAAAACTATGGATGACACTACAAACTCACTCTAAGCAAACCCCATAAGGTTCTTCAACCTCCCATACTCACTTTGAATAATGCATTGCATTTGTAAGTATGGGGCACTTGCTACCATTGCATCACCTATCCACCTACACCTCCAATGTGTCCTTTGCATGTACCTGTATAAAAAAAAAACTATTTGAACTATGTCCAACCATCTATTTCCAAACAATAAAGACACATGACCATGTGCCAAGTCTAAAAGGCACTCAATGAACCGTTGATGTTGAATGGTGAACTTTGTAACAATGAGCTCACCTCGAATGATATCCATGAATATGTACTATAGATTAACACTCGGATTTATAAGGTCAAATATGGTGTTAACAATGGCTCCATTTATGGGACAATATCTCCCCTAAAAGATGCTAATAATCTATAACTTTGAATGAATTAGACCTATAAGATAAATCTTTGTAACAATAAGGCCGCACATGCATTAGCTTCAAAGATATGTTGAAGGGAAGCTAATCATGCCCAAGACAACTACATCCCACAATCTACAGCCCCACCATGTACAAATCTCCTTGATGGGATAGTGATTCACTATAGACCATGGAAGGAACTATCTAGTCAAGGACCAGTAAGATCAATCCCTTATAGACATAAGGTATCCCATCACTAATGTTTATGGGCCCTAAGGTATGAGTATAATCCTACCATAGTGAGTGAATGTCCTAATGTTGAACAATAATATGAATCATCTAGTCAAAGCCCAATGATGAAAGACTTGGCTAAATGCAAGGTGGACTACCAATAAGGCTTGTGTTCCCCGTGATACCTATCTTCTAAATCAACCCCCGTAAAAATATGTAATAAACTATGGAAGAAGATCCACTAGAAGGAAAGTGATGTAAAACCTCTCCAACCAGCATGAAGCACATATATGAGTGGTACATATAAGCAATAGATGTGGTAGAACTTCAAAGTATAGACTCTCAACTTTACTCGACTTCTTTATACTAAGACTCAACACATGACCAACAATACAAGGGATCAAGGATAAAACTTTGGATCCCGTACTATGCAATTATGACATCACATAATTGAGTGAAAAACACATTAGAATAAGAATCAAGATTTTCTTACAATAACTTGAATTTTTGACCCAACACCAAGCAAAGACATGGCTTGATAAATTGAAAAACCACCATCACAAATGGAAAACTAATGATCTATCAACACCCCCAAACTCAACTTGACCAAGACCAAAGCATATACAAGGAAATAACCTGAAAGTTCATAAGAAAAATTGAACTTTGACCTAAGGGAAGGGAAAAGCACAAAACATGACTCAACCTACCCAATAGTTCAAAAAGAGAAAAATTGAACCGACCTATCCCAATAACTTTAATTATTTTTCTCTTTTATTTTTTTAACATCATATATCATGGAAATACATCAAATTTGCAAGGATTAACGTATTAAAATAACTAGTACAACCATGAAGATAAGTGAATCATCCTACATTTTTTATAAACATGGTCATATCTTTAGTGAAGCCAACCATGAAGATTACTAAGACAAAAATAAGTCTTTGAATACCTAGTTAACAAACAACCAAGTTCCTCTACTAGCTAAAATGCAAAACATGATTGCTCACTAGTGAATAAGAAGAAAGTAGAAAAGCTAAAACTTTTTTGCACTACTTCCGAAAATACCTCTAGCATCCTTGTTTCAACTAGATAATGATATGATCTAATATTCAATGTCAAGCCCTGGATATTAAGTTATTACATTTATGTTGTCATATTAGTGTTATCCTTAACAGTTGGTTAAGTCTTTTAATGGTCGGCTAGGCCCTTTAATTGTAATTGTACCCTTTGTCTCTTATATATAAAATGGAGGCCTAGTTTTAGAGATCATGTCATAGTATGCATTTGTTATATTGTAAAAGAAGGTTTCCCCCTCGAAGAGGTTTCTTATTCATTCTCTTTATTTCATTTTCAAGGCATGGAGTTACTTCTTCTCTCTATTTTTATGTTGTTTAGGGAATATGTCGCATAACAATTGGTGTCGGAGCATACAATCCTTAGTCTGGCTCCTACCATTTTTTCTATTAAATTTTTTTGAGAATTTATAGACAACACAAATTTCAAGGTTCAAAGAGGGCATGTTGAAGTACATTGGGTAAAAAACATAGGTTCTTTATTGTTATACTTTCAAAAATAAAAGTTGTGGATATTAGGTTTTTTTACTAGTCTTGAAACTAGTCTCAA
The DNA here is from genome assembly GCA_032191745.1 of Picea mariana. NCBI lineage: Eukaryota > Viridiplantae > Streptophyta > Pinopsida > Pinales > Pinaceae > Picea > Picea mariana. The sequence continues at coordinate 13,396 of JASDQU010095572.1, read as the reverse complement.
ACAAGGGTTCTTGGTAAAATAGTGATATTTGAAGCTACCGAAGTTCAAAATGAGGGCCATTAATTCCATTGGAAAGAATATAGATGATAGTACCTTAGGTCTAAATTTCAAAATCACACAGAAAAAATTCAACATGTGGAAGGTCGTACAAGTTAGTTGTAACACCCCCGCTACTAATCCATAATTTTTTTTTCTTTCTTTGATACAATTAAATAAAAAGCACGCAATAGGCTAAAATTCCTAGGCATATAACATTAATTCCAGTAAACATGAATGAAACTAATTAAATATACACATAGTAGCATGTAATTACTCAAAAACGCGGATTTTATGAACAACAATGCAAACCCATAAATAAATATATTGAATAGAGATAAACACTTATCTTTTAAATCAAATGTGAAACCAACTATAGAGGAGGGACGTTCCACCCAACCATAGACTTGTTTCTCTAAATATCAACAAAAATTCACCCTTGAGTTGCGGTTAGCAATCCACAAGAAAAAGGGGTTTTCTAAGGGTGTCTATTGTCCACTCATAGCAAGCGAGTTTCCTACAGCCATCCCAATCCACCGGCTCTCTTCCCCACAACCTGCACAACCCAAAGAATGGGATCCCTTCCTCTACTACACAGTCCCTCGATCTATCCCCCTTCCCTTCAGGGCTCCAACACAAGTTGGATGGGAATCTCTCTTGTTGGGGACTCTATGGAATTACAGTTGCAACAAGAAACTCTCAGCAACAAATCATTTTCTATTCACAACAAAACTCACTCTACATGTCTAACAACCTACTTCTTCGTGCATTTTAAAACTCCCATTCGCTAGCCACAAAGCCTACCATGGCTATATTTTGATTTCCACACTCGACACCCTCTTGTTGTCCCCAAAAGATGTATGTAAAAAATCGCTACAGTACCCAATACAAATATCCATTTTTACCCAAGCATGTTGAATCTCACATTCACCAATGTTGATTATACTCAGCGCCATGTTGTCGACACTCAACACCCTCTTGTTGTCCCCAAAATTTGCATGTAAAAACTCCCTACAATACTCAATACGAATTTCCCTTTTTACCCAAGCATGTTGAATCTCACATTCCCCAATGTTGATCGTACTCAGCCCTATGTTGTCAATAACTATGGGAAGTGACTTTTCACCCAACCCCCTTACATGTATTCAATGATTGGGGCTTTGGTACATTCAAAAGGAAAAAAGAGGGTGCATACAAAAAGAATAATTTTAGGAAATGGCTTGGGATTTAAGACACGTGAATAAAACCCCATTAGACCCCTCCTCTCTTGTGGAAACTTAGCCCCCCGTGATTCTATTCATGTCCATCTGCAGTTAGCGTTACATTTTATTTTATTAATTTGATATACAATGTTTACACATTAGATAACTTGGCCCACAACAATATATCTTATTCAAATTATACATCACTAAACCGGGGATTAAAAACAAGGATGTTAAATTCGCTCTTATAAAAGGTCTAAAATCAACAAGTTTTGGGAAAGTTACCAGAACTTTTTATCGACGGATTAGAATTTATCCAAACCCATGGCATTGCAAGGAATATATATCAAGCTACCACAAACTATAATTTTCGACCCATAGGTGCAGAAATTTCAAAGTTATATATGGTGCAAGGTTAGCCTACAGAACAATCTCCAAGTCAGGGTTTTAAAAAGGTATGTTAAATTGGAACTTGCATAAGTTTTTATTAGAAGATATGTTCGAGGTTATTCAAAATATGTGGTGAAGAGAAAATATAGGATAACTCTAGGTAAATACTATTTTTGGCTCATGTGGCAAGAGGTGGTGGAAAAAATTCTACACTTGCTAGACCTATAGTGAACTCATTCATGACTCTCGAAGAATGTGGAGACTTAAGGAACGAGGTATCCCAATTGAGGAACCAATTTAACGACGTGGTTGATAATGTGTTAAAAAGGTCGATCTTGCATGTTCATAAGAAATCCTTAAAATGGAAATTGAATATAAAATCGAAAATTTAATCGATCAGAAGATCGAAAAGTGGATGGACTAAAAGATGGAATATGAAGATAAAAAGGAAATTTGATGGATCAAAATATGGAATGATTACAAAAATATCTAGAAGCCATACTCTTACATATCCTAGATGAGAGGTTCCTTGAAATTGATAATGTGACCCAATGAAATCATGAAAAGAAGGAGAACAAAATTGTTGAACCCCAATCACATATGGGGAAGATCTTAACATGTTTGGATAACATGAATATTGTGTCCTATAATCATGATCCTTCATCATTCCAAGATCCACATCATTGGGGGTTCAACTCAGGACAAAGGAACTACTTAATTCCCAAGATCAATACAAGGAAGTTTGACAGTAAAGATACTATAACATGGATATTCCAAATGGAGCAGATCTTTGATCTACACCAACTACCATCTTTACAAAAGGTAACTCTTGCATTCTTGTATTTAGAACGTGATTAATTTACCTGGTATTAATGGCCTTGTGAACGAAAAAAGGATCATTTTTACAAATGAATTAATAGCACATTATGGGGATATTAAAAGCAACACACTCTTTACTCAATTGATAAATCTCCAACAAAGAGTTCCAATTACAGAGCATGTTGAACAATTTCAAAAGTTGAGCCTTAGATTAAAGAACATTCTAGAGGATAATTTGTTATCTCTCTTTAAGGGCACTTTAAAGGAGAGTATTTGACACAAAGTGCCTCTTCTGGAACCTAAATCCATGGAGCATTCTTTTAGTGTGGCAAGGAAAGTTGAAAGTAAAAATATGGCTATTAGAAAGGTTGTCATTTGTTGGGTTGTTATATTCTTTGCAGTGAAATTCTAGTCGAGGTAGATCGACTGACAGTTGAATGTTGAGGTGGATCGACAACAAGTCGAAGGTCGAGGAAGTCGACTGGGCAAAGTCGAATTCGAATATATCAATGGCAAGTCAACTGGTAAGAGGTTGAAGTGCGGGCGTGAGACGACCGACTAGAGACTGAATGGTCGTCGACTGGTAACCCGACTTGGAAGTCGACTATAACATAATTCTGGGATTTGTGGGATTTGTAGCCAATTATATGCATGGATCTGTAACCATTTTTTGGGTGCCAATATTTAAAGTTTTACCTATTGTAAAGCTTATAAAGAGGCATGTTGTAAGGCCCTAAAGGCTAATCTGAGAATGCAAAATGTTGTAATGCTAATGCATGGTAAATCGTAGGTTGTTGGTCATGCATATGTAAGTCGATTTGGCTACAGAGTTGTCCTTGCGCAGGCAAGAGGGTATGTTGTTGATTGTGTCTTAGGTGTGGACTAAGGTTAGGCATGTAACCTTTTATTCTGATTGAATAAGACAATAAGAGAGCAGAACGCTCAAAGGAATGTTGGTTTCTCTCGGTTAAGGGTTCCAGGGTAAAATCTCGATGTATTGTTTGATTGCTTGTTTCATTTACGTTCTTGATTAAATTCTTCTTCTCTTATCCTAGGATTAGTGTGGAAGTGTCTTTAATTTCCTGACATGTGGTATTAGAGCTTAGGCTTTTTCTGACAAGTGAGTGATCAGAGCAGTACTATGCTTTGGCGAGTATATCATATATTGATTTTCCAATCTTGAATCTGAGAACTAAACCCTAGGTACAGTAAGAGTCGTAAGTCATAAATTGTGTTAAAGATTGTGGTAAAGAATGGAGAGTAGTTCTAGAATAGAGATAGAAAAAATCAATGGCCAAAATTTTGAGCTTTGGAAGCTTAAAATGGAAGATCTTCTTGTGGATCGAGAACAATGGACATCGGTCTCTCCAGGTACCCAGTTGATAGGCATGTCGACAGAAGAATGGGAGAAACTCAAAAGAAGAGCAAGAAGTACGATTTGGATTTATCTTGCAGATTTGGTGTTGTTGATTCGACCAAGAAACTGTGGGACAAGCTGGGAAGCTTATACTAGCCAAAATCTCTGGTAAATAAGTTGTTTCTCAAAAAGAAACTATATCTTTTGAGGATGAGTGATGGCAGTTCGGTGACTGGTCATTTAAATGTGTTTAATATTGTGATAAGCCAATTATCATCTATGGATATTAAGATCACTGGTGAGGAGAAGTGTATCAGCCTATTATGTTCTCTGCCATACTCCTAGGATAGCTTAGTCGTGGTTATTGGGAGTAATACAACCACACTAGCGCTAGAGGACGTGGTTGCTTCTCTGTTGTCGAAAGAAATGAGAAGGAAGAACATGGAAGGATCAACCAAATATGCTTTGGTAGTGAGAGGTCGACCGGTACACAGAGATAAAGGCATATTCTCCAGTAGAAAGTTTAAGTCGAAGGGTAGATCTAAATCCCTGGTTTAGTCGACGTGAAGATGCTTGAAATGCGGTAAAGATGGGCATTATAAAAAGGACTATACATAGAAGGCAACATAATTTAGTGTTGGATCCGACGAGAAGTGGTTGACTGAGAGAAAGACGACCTCTGACAAGGGAGGTGATGTGTATCTGGCGTCGACCTGTACATAGTCGGATCAAGATGTCTGGTTGATCGACTCGGGAGCATCCTATCATATGACACCACATAAAGAATGGTTCTTTGAATGTGAACAATATGATGGGGGTGATGTGTTCCTGGGGTATGACTCAAAAACCAAAATTATTGGACGGGGAAGAGTCCGACTGACACTGCAGGATATGAGGAAAAGAACCTTTCTAGGTGTACTACACATTCCAGGTTTGGCAAGAAATCTGATATCTGTCAGCAAGATGAGTGATGCAGGCATGCATACTCTGTTTCAGAAGGATTCGTGCAAGATGGTCAGAGGTGCGATGGTCTTAATGAAAGGAGTTCAGATTGGTACCCTATACAAGCTATTAGGGAATGTCGACTCAACTAAATGCAACAACATCATTGCTCCTAAAATCGACTCAAGCCAATTCTGTTCAAACCGAATCAACAAGACATGATGAGATCGACCCAATGCAAAGAAAAGGTATGGTCGAAGGTTTTATTGAATGTGGTTTAGAAGTCAAATTTTGTGAACATTGCATATATGGAAAACAAAGTCAGGTGAGGTTCCCATCTGGAGAGACAAGGGCAAATGGGATTCTAGAACTGGTGCATAATGATGTGTTTGGCCCGGTTACAGTTCCTTCACTTGGTGGATCCTTGTATTATGTCTACCTCATAGATGATTTTTCCAGGAAGATGTGGATATATTTCCTCGGGAAGAAATCAAAGGTTTTCGAGAGATTTAAGGAGTTTAAAGCTCATGTGGAAAACTAGACAGAGAAGAGGATTAAAGTATTGAGGATTGACAATGGTGGTGAATTCTGTGGAAAGGAATTTGATCAATTATGTAAGCAGTGTGGCATATCACGCCAAAATACCACACCATATACACCACAACAAAATGGAGTTGTCGAGAGAATGAACAGAACATTGATGGATAAGGCAAGGAGCATGCTCAGTGGTGTTGCGCTTGCACAAGAATTATGGGCGAAGGCAGTTGAGACAACAAGATATTTGGTAAACATGTCTCCTTCGTCAGTGTTATTCGACACGATTCCAAATGAGGTATGGTCTAGTAAGAAGCCTTCTGTGGCACATCTCAAAGTATTTGGTTGTGATGCATTTGTGCATGTTCCCAAGGAAAAGAGGAGCAAGCTGGACAAGAAGGCAGTCAAATGTATTTTCATCGGATATAAAGAAGGGATGAAAGGATATAAGCTTTGGGATGTTGCATCAAGGAGAACAGTGTACAGTAGAGATGTGGTCTTCAAAGAAGTTGGAGGTAAATTTGATCCTGAGGAAGTTGTTCAGACCAAGAATAATCTTGATACGGTGTGGTTTGAACTGAGGAAGGAAGAAGATGATTCAGATGAGTCGATTGAATCTGAGGAAGATGTGTAACAATTGACTACGGTGGTAAGGAGGTCATAAATAATAAGTGTTGATATTATGGTAGTTGCGGGAGGTATTAACCTCCATATGTAACCTTTGACTAGAAAATAATATTTTGAAAGCAAGAGAAACCCTAAATAGATGTGTGAAAACCCTAGAAGACATGTCGGCTCAGCAAAATACGTATAATATTAAGATATTATCCTCTATGAAGTCAAGTCATCCTAGACAGGTGACATAAACACTATAAATAGAGGACATCTTGGCTCATTTGTTCACTCACTCACACACTCTTGGTCACCCAGAAACACTGCACAAGTTTGGAGGACTAGCAACAATAACTGCAGTTGTATAGTTTTCTCTTTTACAGTCTTTCTGGTACTTTCTCTTGTGCACTGTCCTTGGAGAAGGTGCACTCTCTTGGTTGTTTATTGGTTATGGTATGGCGTCCTAGAATCATTCTTTCTATCGAAGGTTAAGGTGCTTGGGGGTGGCTTTGTGCCTATGGTTGGGTGACAATGGTGTAACATTGTCTATGGTTAAACGAGCACATTAACATTATTCTAACAAGTTATGGGTCCACACCACCTTCAAGACAGTCTAACAACTAGAAGGTAGCATGGCAATTCTTTGTTAAGCTCATTGTGGCACCAGTTGCAGTTGCAACTAGGGTTTCTGATTTTGCAGCTGCAACAAACCTTAATCCAACTCTTTGGGCACCTTAAGTGAAGCGTTGGACCTAATTTCTAGATATTCTAGTGCACCCTAGCCTATCACACCCTCTGGTGCTCTCAGCCAGCAAAAAATTCAAGTTTGAGTTTTTGGTCAAAGTTAAACGTTGACTGGTCAAAGTCAAAGACAAAGGTTCACTTTCGGTCAAAATTGATTTTGTGGTCAAAGTTGAAATTTCAGGGTTTCTAGCTTGTTCTAAATCATTGAACTTTTTTTATTCAGTTTCTAACCTCTTTTTGTCAAGATGGTGTCAAGTTTCATATTAGAAGACAAGTTGAACAATACTACAAATTTCAAAGGTATGCACTTGTATATTCTTTTCAAATTATATCATCCAAAAAAGCATGAGTGTGTTTGCAGGGGATGTATAAGAGACCTTATCCAAGCAGTGAAGACTCCAGGATATCTTCCATGGAGGATACCATGGAGATTTTGTTGTTCTCATTTCTTGTTCCTTGCAGGTCATAAGAGATAAATCTGAGAGGGAGTCAGTGATCAAGAAGAAGACAACATAGTTTCGTGAAACTTTACAGAATGCAAAGGGGCATGTAACAGACGAAAGCGTGGTCCAAGGATTCTCTCAGATTGAGGGAGTTGATTTGAGAGCTTGAGATAAAGGATCTTGACCAGATATATTGGGATTGGAAGCATGGCTGGCACCAGATGAGATCTTTAGTGAGGCGACTGAAGAGGTTTATCATGATGGACAAGAAGTCCATGGCCACACCTATGATGACACATATGAGGAAGTTGTGTGACGAGATAAGCATTTACTTTCCAGAGAGCACCTTGTGCCAGTATATGGTTGAGCCATGACCGTATTATTGGGTTACACCATAGCATGCAGGTACCTATGTTGTGGTACATATAGATATGATTGATCTTCGATGATGAAGTATGGCTGCCAGGATATACAGCTTTTGGATTGGAAGTGCAGAAGACAGATCTAGCACCTGGGGTGCTACTTCAACTTGGGATCGAGCAATATTTCCAGACAAGCAGGGAAGCAGATATATGTAGCACTCGTTCATATATCATAGCCAGTGACGCAAGATATGAAGCAGGGTGGATTTTCGAAGGATCTTGCAAGACTTCATCATAGACATGGTGCTCCATCACTTATCCACAGATGAGAAGATAGTTGACTTTTGCACTAAGCCTATGTTTGGGACAAGCTTGGCAGGAATGCAGATGTTTCCCTGGGGGAGTATTGATGATTGCAACATCGCGCCAATAATCCAAGATTGATCAGACGGACTTGATCATGTGGGAATAGGCCCATATGTCATTTTCGACTGACTGAAGATTCAAGTTATTGCTAGATCTCCTATGTGTGAATTGCATTGGGCCTTGAAACTGTCACGAGTAGGTGAGTAACCCCAATAAGCATCAGGCTAACTCTATATCCACAGGAACTGGGCTATAGACCAGGGGAGATGGGGAACATCTACATCTGGAGTAGATGTGCCCCGACATAGTCTTCAATGGACTGAAGACTTGAGGTGCTTGAGGTGCAATTCCATGTGTCTGACAACAACGAGTTGAATGCATTCACGAAGTGATCCTATGAGAGGATCACCTTGAGGTGTTTGTGGCTCCAATGTGGTCATAATTCTTGTCATGGGACAAGAATGACCCTAGGTGCCAGACACACATGTCCAATAGCATCGAGCTAAATGCATTCATGGAGTGATCCTATGAGAGGATCAACTATGGGGTGAATGTGGCTCCGATGAGGTCATGATTCTTTTCATGGGACAAGAAAGACCATAGGTGCTAGACACATGGTGGTGGAGATGGATCATCAATATAGCTAAATGAGGCTCATGGATATTGTGATATTGTCTATGATAAAAGAATACCAAGAACAAGTACGACGATATATATTTTATGATTGCTACCAGATGATGTTGATAGTAATGATGATACTTATGATGATACTCACGACATGGGTGAGCACGTCATGCAGGTGTATCCCATGACGATGATGGTGGCACACACTACGAGGTGTAGCTATAGTGTTCTCTAGTGGGTTGTGGCCCCTAGACGAGATTGACAGGTCCACATGGGTGTCACCATGTGTGACGTGATGATGCTACCTATAGAATGGTCTACAAGACTATCTGAGTCTTGCCCATACCATGTGAAGATGGATGGATGTGTTTGAGACCATTAATACCTCCCTAGATAAGAGGGAGTGTTGATATTATGGTAGTCACGGGAGGTATTAACCTCCATATGTAACCTTTGACTAGAATAGAATATTTCAAAAGCAAGAGAAACCCTAAACAGATGTGTGAAAACCTTAGAAGACATGTCAGCTCAGCAGAATATATATAATATTAAGATATTGTCCTCCAAGAAGAGTAGTCGACCCAGACAAGTGACAGAACCACTATAAATAAACAATGTCTTGGATCATTTGTTCACTCACTCACACACTCTTAGTCACTTAGAAACAGTGCACAAGTTTGGAGGAGGAGCAACAACAACTGCAGCTGTACAATTTTCTCTTTTTCAGTCTTTCTGGTACTTTCTCTTGTGCGCTACTCTTGGAGAAGGTGCGCTCTCTTGGTTATTTGTTGGTTATGATATGGATTTCTGGAATCATTTTTTCTGTCAAAGGTTAAGGTGCTCAGGGGTGGATTTGTGCCTATGGTTGGGTGACAATGGTGTAGCATTGTCTATGGTTAAACAAGCACATTAGCAATATTCTAACAATAAGAAAACCAGTTGAGAGGTATAGTCCGCCCAAATTTCATTCTGCATTCGTGCTAACTACCATCGACAATGAGCCCAAGTTGGTCAGTGAGGCAGTCGACTTGGCAGAGGGTAAACTCTGGAAGGATTCCATGGTTGGAGAGAGATGGAATCCTTGTACAAAAATGAGACATGGGATTAAGTCAAGTTACCTAGTGGAAGGAAGCTCGTTGGTAGCAAGTGGGTGTTCAAGAAGAAGATGAATGTCGCAGGACAAGTCGACAAGTTCAAAGCTTAACGGGTAGCGAAAGGTTATTCCAAGTCAAGGGAGTCGACTTCAGTGATATTTTTTCTCCTGTTGCAAAACTAAATTACATTAGAGTACTAATGTCTCTGGCTGCAACATTCGATCTAGATATAGAAAAGATGGATGTGAAAACAATGTTCCTACATGGGGACCTGGAAGAAGAAATCTACATGAAACAACCTGAAGGATTTGTAGTAAAGGGAAAGTAAGAGTTGGTGTGCAAACTCAAAAGATACCTTTATGGTCTAAAGCAGTCGCCAAGAATGTGGTACCAGAATTTTGACACATACATCCTTAGTTTGGGATTTGTGAGAAGCAAAGTTGATCATTGCATATACTCCAAGGAAGAAGGTGAGAATTTCATATATGTACCTTTGTATGTCGATGACATGTTGTTGATTGGAAACACCATGTATGCAATAAAGGAGGTGAAGAAGCAACTATCCTGCAAGTTCGACATGAAGGATATTGGTGCAACTAACTTCTTTATGAGAATGGAGATTAAGAGATATTGAGCCGCTATAAAGCTCTGGTTGAATTAGACGAAGTATATTGAAACATTTCTGAAATGATTCAAGATGCAGGAGTGCAAACCGGTGAAGGTTCCTATTTCTGTGGGACGAAGGCTTATTGTTGAACAATGTCCAAAGACACAAGAAGAAATAGAGGACATGGTATGTGTTCCCTATGCAAGTGTTGTTGGTAGTCTAATGTATGTGATGGTCTGCACTCAAACAAACATTGCCCATGCAATGGGAGTGTTGAGCAGGTACATGTCGATACCTGGAAAGGAGCACTGGACAACTGTCAAGAGAGTATTCAGTTATTTGTGTGGCATGAAGGATTATGCTATATGCTACCAAGGAAAACCTGGAGATGATAGTGGTAAAGTAGATGTACATGGCTTTGTCAACGCCGACTGGGCTAGAGATCTGGATCGTCGGAGGTTGACTAGTAGATATGTCTTCAACATGTTTGGTAGAGTAATAAGCTAGATGAGTAAGCGATAGGCAGTCGTAGCCTTGTCAACAACAGAAGTTGAATGCATGATGACCACTCATGGAAGCAAAGAAGCGTTATGGATTCAAAGGTTGTGTTTATGAATCGGGTTTGAAAAGAGAGTTATGAAGGTGATTTGCAACAGTCAAAGCACAATATTTCTGGCAAAGAACCATGTTTATCATTCAAAGACTAAGAAAATTGATGTACAATACCATTTCGTGAGAGATATTGTGAGCGTTTTGCTCTCTTGTTGTCTTATTCAATCAGAATAAAAGGTTACATGCCTAACCTTGGTCCACACCTAAGACACAATCGACATCATACCCTCTTTCATGCGTAAGGACAACCCTGTAGGTGATAGTGATAAAGTAGATGTACATAACTTTGTCGATGCCGGCTGGGCTGGAGAACTGGATCGACTGAGGTCGACCAGCGGATATGTCTTCAAGATGTTCGATGGAGCAATAAGCTCGATGAGTAAGCGACAGGCGGTCATAGCCTTGTCAACAATAGAAGTTGAATACACGATGACCACTCATGGAAGTAAAGAAGCAGTATGGCTTCAAAGGTTGTGTTCAAGAATCGAGTTTGAACGGAGAGCTATGAAGGTGAGTTGCGACAGTCAAAGCGCAATATTTTTGGCAAAGAACCCTGCTTATCATTCAATGACTAAGAACATTGATGTACAATACTATTTTGTGAGAGATATGGTGGAAAGTAATAAAGTGCTATTGGAGAAAGTATACACGTTGGAAAACATAACAGACGCATTTACCAAGTTTGTGGGTGTTGTGAAGTTCTCTTGGTGCAGAGAGGCAATGGGCATTGTTTCCTTGGGTATGTGAAAAAAAGTTTAGGAATCTCATGTTTCAACAAAGAAGATAGCAAGTGGGAGAATGTTGGGTTGTTATATTCTTTGCAGTGAAGGTCTAGTCGAGGTAGATCGACTAACGATCGAAGGTCGAGGTGGATTGACAACAAGTCGAAGGTCGAGGAAATCGACGGGGCAAATCCAAAGTCAAAGATATCGACGACAAGTCAAGCAACAAAAGGTCGAAGTGTAGGTGTGAGACGATCGACTAGAGATCGAATGAAGGACCTATTGGTAGTTGACTGGTAACCTGACTTGGAAGTCGACTGTAACAGAATCTCGGGATTTGCGGGATTTGTAGCCAATGATATGCATGGATCTATAATAGTTTTTTGGGCTCCAATATTTAGGGTTTTTCTTGTTGTAAAGCCTATAAATAGGTGTGTTGTAAGGTCGTAAAAACGAATGTGAGAATGCAAAATGTTGTAATACTAATGCATGGTAAATCGTAGGTTGTTGGTCATGCATATATAAGCCAATTTGGCTACAGGGTTGTCCTTACACATGCAAGAGGGTATGATGTTGATTGTGTCTTAAGTGTGGACCAAGGTTAGGAATGTAACCTTTTATTCTAATTGAATAAGACAACAAGGGAGCATAATGCTCAAAGGAATGTTGGTTTCTCCCGGTTAAGGGTTCCAGGGTAAAATCTCGGTATACTGTGTGATTGCTTGTTTCATTTACATTCTTGATTAAATTCTTCTTCTCTTCTGTAGGATTAGTGTGGAAGTGCCTTTCATTTTTTGACACCATTAACAGTTATAGCGAGGACCATGTTCACTCTCCTAACCTCACTCAACCTACAAGTTTGACACCTCCACAAATGGATGAAAGAAGAGCAAAGGGACTATGTTTCAATTGTGACAACAAGTACATTAAGGGGCATAACTGCAGTGAGAGGAAATTATTGTACATATATTTTGAAGAGGAAGAAGATCAAGAACAAGAACCATCACAAGATCTAGAACTAGAAGTGACTACTCCAACCATATCTTGCCATGCATTTCTTGTCATCAACACTCATCAAACTCTAGAGATAGATGGATGTATCAAAAAGAAAAAAGACAACAAGGTTGATTGATTATGGTAGTACCCATAACTTCATTAATTGTAAATTAGCCAAACTTCTCAATTGTTTTATATATCTAGCATCTGAGTTTCAAGTAATGATTTCAGATGGAGGTACCAAAAATTGCTCAGGGAAGTGTCATAATATTAAGCTCATTGTGGAGGAGTATTCATTGGATAGTCCAATAATTGTAGCCCAAGTGGATGGTGTTGATGTTGTATTAGGGGACCAATAGCTACAATCATTGGGAAGAATGGCTCTTAATTTTTAAGAACTTTTCATGAATTTTCCTCAGAAGGAAAGAAAATTGAAATCAGAGGTATCCAAGGGAATCCCTCTAAAGTGATAAGCTCTAGCAGCATGATAAAATTGCTAAAAAGGGGACACCATGGTGTAATTGTTGAATTCTACTTAACTAGATGTTCAAACATCTAGACCCTTGGTTCCCATGGATCTCCAAAATGTTATTGACAATCATTCCAAGGTATTTAGAGAGATGCATAAAGGTCTTCTACCTGCTCGAGATCATGACCATGCTATTCATTTCAACTAGGAAGTGTACCACCTAACATTAGACCTGGTAGGTACCCATATGCATAAAAGAGTGAGATTGAGTGTATGGTTCCAGAAATGTTGGAGGTTGGCATCATTCAACCTAGCCAAAGTGCTTTCTCTTCACCAATGGTGATGGTTCACAAAAAGGAAGGTTCACGGCGTATGTGTCTAGATTATAGAGAGCTCAACAAGATGACCATAAAAGAGAAGTTTGTTATTACTGTCTATTACCCCCCCCATGCTTAGGGGTAACTA
>JASDQU010095571.1:3836-19571 GCA_032191745.1 Picea mariana | reverse complement strand
TTTTGGTGTTGACAACAATTCATCATGTTACTACCTAAACTAGCATCTAAGTGGAAAATCCCAATCCATGGATGTCACCTTGGGATAATAGACGGGAGTTGTATCATTGTCACCTCAATACAACTTCCCTTTTTCACTTTTGGCCGGTTCTCAAGAGTCCAAGGGGGGGTATCCCTTTGATATATGCCTGATTATTAGGAGAGCTTGAGCAAATCTTGATTATGATTTAGCTAAGAGATGCAAATATTTACTTCAACAATGAATCCCATAAATGATATAACACATGAAATGTAAAGGATCCAATAGCCCAGTGATGCAGTGCTTTAAGATGATCAATTCTTAATAGAACAAGCATGTATCACCACAACCCACTTAGATGCTCAAGTCTGATTTATTATAAACTTGCAAGAGTAAATTTCAGATTTACAAGGTAATGATTACCATTCCAAGTTAATGATAGAACCTTGAAATATTGAACTTAGGCTAAGCAATAATTTGGTGAGTGAAGCGTGTGACTTGAAATAGATCCAAATTATGCTTTTAGAGATAACTTCAAGTCAAAGATGAACACAAGAGACACAATCTTGAAGTGGAAACACAAATTGACCTTAGATAGATGAAGTGTTAAGAACAATCCCAATTTGTGCTTAAGCTAAGACAAGTCCAAGTCCAAATTACTAAATCTGATTTATGAGTTTAAAGTTCCATTGTTACATTTATCGTTATCGGGAATTTATCGTTGGGGGTTTGGAAAATAAATTATCGGCAATGTTATCCCCATTTTGTGGGATAACTAAGGAGATCATGTGTCGAGGCCCTCAGGTTTCAGATATGGTGTGTCGAGAGACTACATGACCAGCAATATCCACTTGCACATATAGGAGTCCGCTTTATCACCACCTTTTGATCCATTGTCAGTGCATCCACCACACCAACTAGCTTCTGGAAGGTAGATGGGTCTTGTTCCATGCGGTACACGTTAGGTATTGTGGCAGGTAATCACCCTAATATTCAAGGCGTTTAAACATGTTGTATTTAAGCCGCTTTTGATTATAGAACGTCTGCTTGGACATTATGCCTTTGACCTTGTTTCACCTTGGCGATGTCATAGATTTCCTTGTAAGTGGTCAACCTTTGGGAAAGGTTTGTGACTAGGGGTCCCTTAAGGTGTTATTGTACCATTCCCGACCATACTTATCACTTTCCGCTCATTACACTCCCATCATATTGTCCTCTTCTAGGTCCTTTGACTTTAGTGACCCAAGAAGGGCATGTACCTCATTTCATGGGAAGAAGGGGTTGAAGGCCTAGAGGGATTGCTGTGGGTTAAAAAGATAAAAGCCTATATATAGACCTTCCAGATGCTTCGCTTAGGGATACCCGATAAAACAATGAAATGCTTCTCTGTAAGAAAAGGGGGACCTACAAAAGTAAATGATAGTGAATGCTTAAGGGGTTAGTTGGAGGATGGGAGGTCTCATTACAAGCCAGCCTATCATGATCATGGGTATTTAGCGGTATGACATCATCATCATCTGGTCACCAAGCCAGGGTAGTGGCTCTCAGTTACACAACTGAGAGAAAGGGGTTCTCATCACGAGCCAACCTTTTCATCTCTGTGAGGTACTTGTGAGTGACATTATCATTATTTGGACACCACGCCAGGACAGTGGCCTTCCACTCGTTCCTTAAAGCATAAAAGAAATATAGAATGACAAGAAGATGGGCTTGGAAAAAGTGCATTGCAAACGAAGGTACCATACACCCTCTACAAAGGCACCCATGAATGAGATAATATGATCCCTTGTATGTCACGAAACTCAACGACCTATGAAGTCTAAACACCTTCCACCTCATCATCCATCACATGACCTTGAGAGGCCATCGTTGGGACCATCCCCTACTTGAGGGATTTGGTTTACCCAATAGGACTCCTATGACACCCCTCCCATACTTAAACTTGGTCAATTGTATAGGGTTTTGAGCATTTGTTTAATTTAATGAGGTAGTTTTAATGCACATGTCTTATTAGACGTGGTTAACACTTGTCATGATATCTTTGACTTGAGATCTTTGGAGGATGTACCCTTTTGTTTTGCAGGACCTTGCTTGGTGGCCAGTTATGGGAGAACAAGCCTAGCTTGGGCATCCATGGGGCAAGAAGCCCACTAGATGGATGCCTAGGGCCCGCGTGTCGGATGACAGAGATGTGCCTTTGGAGGCCTAGAAGACATCATGATGGACCTAAACTAGCCCCTACCACCCAAACGACTTGCCTAGTAGAGGAAAAACGTCACCTCCTTGAGGGTTGACGTCATGGGGGGGCTAGGGTTTGGTGGTGATGGAGTTGCACATTGACACTTAGCATATTTCCACTGGATGAGGCATGGTGATGTCATCTTACTTTAGGGTTTCTTTTGTGCAAAAGTTAATTTTAAGATGAATTGTTTAATCTTATTTTGATGCAAGGGGTAAGATAAGGGTTGTTGACCGCTTATCTTATGTTTTACCCTTGCTAGGTGGATAAACTATGTGTTAGACATTTCGTATAAATAGAGATTAGGTGAATCTCATTTGGAACATAGCTCTCCCATTATGAGAAGACTACTTGGCTGAAATTTGTGCCCTCTTTGGACAATTTGATCTCTCTCTCTCTCTCTTGTGCAAATGTCTTATGGTGAATTCTCTTGGTGATTTGTGGAGTTAAGGTGGTGCACACCTCTTGGAGGTCCTTTCTCTTGCTTATGAATGGTTTTTGCTTGGTGAACTAGGGTTACATCTTGCATCTCTTTGAAATTGGTAAGGAAAATATGCAATTGTTAGTTCATCTTGCTTGTTTCACAAATGTTATTGGTTGAAACCCTAGGAGGAGTATAAGTGCATACACTCTCCATTAAGCTTCATCTCATTTGCTAGTTGATAAGTCATTTTATTGCAAGGTTGCTAGGAGTAGTACAAGGGTGTACACCCTCCTAGATTTACCTAAGTTTGATTTGCATGCCCTAGGGAGTAAGAGTGTTTACACCCCTAGGGATATTGTGGATCTAACTATTACAATCCAAGACTCCATTTACCCAATATCTTGAAGGCACTAATCTAGAGTTTGCATTGGAGAAATAAAATTACTTGCATTGGGTAATGTGATTTTACAGTTGTTCAACGTGCAATCAATTCTATATGTTATTGGCTTGCTTGTGCCCCTAGGGCGTCATCTTTTGTCAAGTAATTCTTATTGCTGTTACAAATTTCATCTTCAGCCATTAGGGCTACAAAAATCCTAATCTAACTTCTTCAATAACTCTCTAATCAACCACTGAAAATTGCTCAAAGTTTGTACACTTAAACTACTAGGCCTAGCGCACTTTTTGGCAATTTTTGAGGAGGTTTTGGTGGCTGATCTTTTTGCTGTAATAAGTTGTTTGTTACAGCCATAAGGCTGTTAATTATCACTGCAGTAACGTGTTTATGACAGCCTTGCTGTTATGTTAAAGTCTTGCTCTTTCATTCTTGAGTTAAACTAGCTTGTCTCTTGCTTATTCAACTAGAATTTTAGCACTTATTTTGCAGCTCTTATTATCTTTTATATGCTGATATATATCACTGATTGTTGCTGCATTTAGGGACAACAAGCTTAACTTGCTTGTTCACCTAACATATTACAAGCATACTTGGCTTTTATTGTGTCTCGGGCAGGTACAACCATTTTCAGCAGGTGCCCAAGGACTTGGCAACCTTAAAACCTTCCCCAAGACTCATTTCCAAGTTCCCTTTTCCATCTAGAAACTTGACCTTTAGGGGCATTCGTTCATACATCACATTTTCCTTCTCAATACCCCCTAGGATCACCGGGATTGCCCCCTTGAGGTGACTACTTCACCTCTAAAGTGGCGGGAACACCTGCCTAAGGTGATAGTGGGTAGGTTCTTTCTAAGTTGTCGCCAATTGGTTGTTGGATCGGGCTTTTCCCAACCTAAAACTTGTGCGATAACAGACAATATCGGGGAAATTATCGGGAAACTTAAAAAATACAAAAATAATAAAAAATTTTCAATTTTTTAAACATCTAAAGTAACAACAACATCAAACAAACACATTGCTACATTAATATGAAAATAAAACTGATATATAAGATGTGTAAGATGTCAAGTGGTACATCAATCATCGATACAAAAATATGATATCTATACTAAGTCATAAGTCTTGACAGGATAATACAAAATCACAACGAAACAAAAATAAATGTATCTCAGGATATGATCATCACAAGGCATCTAGATACTATAAGGATAATCATAATGCACTAAGATTCTAAGAAGGTGTGGCTGAGAATTAGGTTTCCCCTGCCCTTGAGTAGCTTGCGGTTCCCTTGTGGTTCCTCAATTCTTCCCAGTAATATCAAGAATTGAGTTCTTTGCAATAAGGACAACATCTGGGGTAACTACAGGGCAAATTTCCACTTCATGCCCTGGGATTTTGGCAAGGTCGTATTTCAAGCAGTTGATTCTGCTAGACATTTCCTTTCCACATAGCTTGCAACTCAACTTTGTTCTATTATGACCCTCATAGGGTTCACCATACCTGTCATGTCCCCTCCCCTCTGATCCCATCAAAGGAGGGGCGCATTAGCTGAGGGGGATCCTCGTAGACCATAGTCCCCAGAGGTAGGGTGTCGTGGATGCAAAAAGTGGTATGTTGGGATTTAGTATGAGGGCTGACCTCCCTTCACCCACAATTTACATGAGAGCCGACCTGAACTAAAGGAAAATCATCCACAAAAAAGGGAGAACCGACTTTATATAAGGGACTAATAAATCACAAGGAGAGAATATAAATAGGGGAGGAGGTCCATTCAAAGGAGTAACGATTTGGATTATTTTTGGAGTTCTCTTCTGTTTTTGGAGGCGGTTGCCTCAGTCCCTTGGAGGGTGGGTAAACCCTCCCTTTCTTTGCTGAGTTTCGGTGGGCTAGTCCTCACCCTAGTTCAACCCTGTTCTCTCTTGCATTAGGGACACATCCCTTGAAGGTTTAGTAGCTACAAAGGTTCACTGTAAGGAGGCCGAGTTACTGTAGCTCTGTGGGAGGCTCGAGGATGAGTGGAGGATGCAACGATTTGTGCCAGATTTGTTCCAGCCACTAAAGAGGAAGACCACACCCTGCTCTTTCTGTTCTGGAGAATGCCAAACCCCAAATTGCTAGCCAGTCACTTGGGAGAAGGCGACGAGTTATGTTGCTAAGCCGAGGGGGTTCTTGGAGGATTAACGGTCACTACAGGGTAGGTCACAAGCTTATCACAATTGCCAGGAGTTGCCACTGAAGATTTGGGAGGACCGAATCAGCCCTGGCAATCTTGGAAGAAGAACCAAACTCATCTTCATACTGTTAGAGGTTGGTTCAACAACCTGGGATAGCACACCATCTCTTGCAACAGATTCCAGGTTTTATTTAGCAGTAGGGACAAACTTAATTGTCTATGTGATAGTTGCATGTTCAATTGTATCAAAAGAAGTGCTACTGTGTTTTAGAACGGGGAACATTATTTGCTGGTTTTAGACAACAAACCTGAGGGGGGTTTTATTCTTAAGTGCAAACTAGGTATTGGATGCTGTTACTGTTGGAAACTTTATGCTACAAAACTGCTAAAACAGTGTTGATACTATTAATATGTTGGTTATCCATTAATGCACTCTTTTATGATGGAAGAACTATATGGTACTGTGTAAAATATCTTGTTTATAAGAAGACCTAGTTCCTTTTCCAGCCTATAAAAACCCTAGGGATTTTACAATACTCCCACATTGTATCCATTGGCTTTGCCATTTTGTTGAGCACTGATTAAATCTTTAAAATTTAAACCTACGATACAAAACAAGTGGGGAAATTCAAAATCTAGATCCACAAAACACTTAAAGAATGTTGCAATTAAAATATCATAGGTACATAAGTGTTAAATCTCCCATAAAGAAATGGCAAGAAGAGGCATATCTAATGGTCATTGCAAACCCTATACTAAATCTTGAAAAACAAAGAAAATGAAGGCATAATTTTGTTTACATACCTGGTTCAATGGATATGGTAGATTGGAGTAGATCCCCACTCCAAAAATGCTTATTCGATGGCACCGAAAACTATGGATAACACCATTAGAGCTCAAACCCCACAAGAAACATTTGCAAAATGACAAAATAAAACCCCAAAACTGGTTTTATAAGACAAAAGGCGCGCGGATCTTTAGTGGATCTAGTCCCATGTTGTCGTTGCCCAGGGAAAGGTGGTAATACCGGGGGGCCCTCCCAAGGGCAACGTACCGCTCCCCATCATACTTGACACTTTCCACCTTGAATCCTCTCATATTGTACTAAACTTCGGCTATGGTCCATTCTCTCATGAGAAGAGGGGCCGAAGGCCCAAAGGTAGTTTTGTAGCTGCTATAAAAGAATAAGAAAATGATGTTAGAAAAGAAAGTGAACATAGCAAAGCAAGACCACCAAAAGCTGGTCCAACTTGAGCTCTACTCATTTAGTGCTCGCCCCGGTCCCAAAAAAGTGATGCTAAAGTTTGAAACATCTTAAAGGGGACTAGCAAATATAATATAGAAAAGCAGGGATTGGAAAGATGGCTAATAAAGGGGTTTGGAAAGAGGTGGCATGCAAATACTGGGTAACTCAAGAGTAAGCGCACCCTCCACAAAGGTGCTCATAGAGATGGATTAACACCATAAGCCAGGAAGTAACCCCTAGACCATATCACTTTCACACTTACTCTTGGTGGTTTTTTACTTTCCCTTGTCACTCTCGGGACCTATCCCTCTACTTGGGTTATTTTATTTCCTGTCTAGGTGGCACACCTACAGGGTTGTATGAAGACCCTCCCATACTCAAACTTGGTAACTCACATGGGGTCCTGGGCTAGTGTGATGCTTGAAGGGGATACTGAGGTGAATTATCTTACACGACTTATATTTTAAATTACAACTTACTTTGCATGTTTTAAGGACTGATATTTCTTATGAACTTTGGCTAACCATATCTTATACTTTGGCTTGTTTTGGATGCCCCTGACATGGTTCTTAAGGGACGTCTTGGGATTGTACCCAGGATGTTGTGCCTTATTGCAGAACTTTGGCATGTGTGATGGAGAGAAGTGGGCCACCCAATGACTCACCACCCTCAGACAATGGCTCTCACATCCTCAGAACCTTGGACGATGGACAAATTGTCTTGGTTTGAGCAGTTCTGGTCACTATGCCACACTTATGGGCTGGAAGCCCCATAGATTGGGTAGGGTACCCTAGGGCTTTGGTGCACAAAGGATGGAAAATGTCGCAATAGTAGGTTTTTGGACATCACTTGGAGATGCAGCTGCATCCCTTCTAGCCTTGGACGTTGCCTTTGGAGGTTCTTGATGTAACCCTTTTAGCCCTTGACGTCATCCTTGGCTAGGGTTTTGATGGATGGATGGGTACCAGAGATGATTGACATGGTTTTGGGTGAGGAGATACCTCACTTCACACTCTTTCACCTTCGTAGGATGCCACTTGGCCTTTGGAGGCAAGACGTCACCCTCTCCTAGCATGATGTCATCCTTCCAACACGTGATGTCACCCTTTTTAGGGTTTATTTATGCATTTTGGCATATTGTTAGAGGCAAATTAAGAGGTCGACCCCACTTACTTTATGGTGTTGACAAATTATGCGGATAAATTATGTTAAGGTTGCCTCATAAAAAGAAAAGCCTCATTTTCATTTTTGAATCATAACTTCTCACCTTTGTGAGAGTTACTTCTGAATTTTTCACCCTCTAAGGGTTACTAGCTCTCTTGAACTCATGCGCTATGCTTGGAGGGTCAATTGTGGATGCTCTTTGCTGATTTTGGATGGAATTTTCTACAATCAAGGTTTTATCTCATGGTATCTTGATGAAGTAAGTGAATTTTCTGCAATATTGTTCTTATGCTATTAATGTTTCATGGTAAATTTGCTATTTCATGCTAGACGTCTTGCTTGGTGAAACCCTAAGAGAGGAGCATAAGTGCTTCTTTCTCTCACAAGGTAATTTTTGTCCAAAATTTGTGAAAGAATCCTTGCTGGGGTTAGACTCCTAAAGCCCTAAAGTGCTAACACTTTAGGATTTTAGCCCTAGACTCTTGATTTTGACCTAGTTGAATCTACAAGAAGGGAGAAAAGGTTTCTAGGGCCCAAATGTGCTTGCACCCTAGAAATCCTTCGCCTGAAGATTCAAGCCCTAAGGCCCTAATGTGCTAGCACCTTAGAGTTTGAGTCCTACCTCTTGGTTGCAACTAGATCAAGCTCCAAGATTAGTTGCATTTGTTGTTATAAGATTCCATAACCCCTAAAAGGCACTAATTTATTGCAGCTGTTAACATATTCTTCTTGCTGATATAATTTATAGTCTGCTGCAATTTTTGGGACAACAAGGTTTCTTGTTGTTTCCCTTCGTGTTTGGGGGTTTATTTTCATGATGTTTGGTTTGGGGATAGTCTTTCTAACATTGATTTTGCAGGTTGTTGATCAACTTTTCTCTTTCCTTCACCAAAGTCATCATTCTCCAAACCCTAAGCACTCTCATCTAGTGATCAAATGAGGGATCCTTTCCTAACCCTTGTCTCTCTTTCTCCATCCCCCCAAGGTCACCCGGGAAGCCTCCCTTGTGGTGGAATCATCCATCACTTAAACGAGGGGAGTAATTGCTAAGGTGACAATGTTTCTCACTCCCAGTTGTGTCGCACTAGTGACACTTGTGGCTGGCTTTGCCTAAGCGATAGTTTGTGCGATAACAAATAGTATTGTAACTTTTCTATTGTGTGAATGAGAAGATAGTGATTGCTGTTCCAAAATTCTATTTGTTGTCCACTATATTCGCATTTGTCCACTATATTCGCATTGCTGATTTATTAGATCTAGTGTCTATTTGTTTGCAGGGATGATCTCATCTTGTGATATGTTGTGTCTACACTTCGATTCGCCATTCAACAATTGTGCTTATGCAAATTTGAAATTTTGAGTGGTGTTTCCAACCTTTCTGTTTTAGTTGTAGGTTAATTCTTTTAGTGTTGATCTGTGTATAATGTGGATGTAAAATAACAACATGGTTGTTGATATTATGGTAGCTTCGGGAGGTATGAACCTCTATTGTGACCTTTGACAAGATTAGAATGTTTCAGAAGGAAGCAAAGAAATGAAGGAAACCCTAGACAAGATGTCGGCTGCAGAAATATAATTAATATGAATTAATTAGTACCCAGAAGGAGAAGTCGACCCCAGTAAGTCTGCCAGAACCACTATAAATACAGGGCGCCAGTCTCTCATTTGACACACTTCTCAGCANGAAGGAAGCAAAGAAATGAAGGAAACCCTAGACAAGATGTCGGCTGCAGAAATATAATTAATATGAATTAATTAGTACCCAGAAGGAGAAGTCGACCCCAGTAAGTCTGCCAGAACCACTATAAATACAGGGCGCCAGTCTCTCATTTGACACACTTCTCAGTAGTGGCAGAGAGCTAGTTCTGCGCAATGCAGTTGCAGTCTTGTGCGCAAGTCCTGGGGAAGGTACTGCGCCAGCTTTTGGGTGGGACTATCTGATCAGCTTGGTTACTTCTTGCTTTGTGCATTAGCCTCTCTTGGCTATTGGATTGCTACCAGGATTCTCTTCTCTGTCAAGGTCAAGGTGCTCGGAGGGTGGCTTCGGCCTATGGTTGGGTGACAAGGGTATTGTCAATGGTAAAACAAGCACAATCTTTCATATTCTAACAATGGTATCAGGGTTATGCATTTGAGACTCTCCTGTTCTATGCATGGAATGGGCTACTGCCTGTGAGAGGGAATTGTTGGAGGATCTCAGTGGGTTTGATGCCTAGAAGATTCTAAAGATTGGAGTGAATTGTGCATGTGAGAGGCACCAAGACTTGTAAGAGGTTGTGGGTGAGATTCTTGTGTAGCTCTAGTGATTGGAGTGGATTTGTTGCTTGAGATAGGCATAGTGAACTCATGATAGGTTGATTTCATTGGCTGATCTATTTGTTGAAGTGCATTCTGTTGATATTATGGTAGCCACGGGAGGTATTAACCTCCATGTGTAACCCTGAAAAGAATAGAATATTTCGGGAAGCAAGAAGAAACCCTAAAGCATTGGACATAACCCTAGAAGACAAGTCGGCTAAAGGAAATATTTAATATTGAGTTTTTAGCCTCCAGATTGAGAAGTCGGCCTAGACAGCTAAGGAGCAGCAGTATAAATACAGGACGCTAGAGCTCATTTGACAGATACAACTTGCAACTGCAAAAATTTAAGAGTGTGCATTGCAGAAATTTAGTAAGTGCGCAAGTGTGAAGAGTAGCTGCAGTTGTAGCTACTGCAACTTGTATTTTCGGTTTAGTCTTGGACTTTCTCTTGGTTATGGTTTTGACTTTCTGCCTTGTGTGCTAGCTCTGGAGAGAGGTACGCTACATTGATTGGCTATTAGGCCTAGGGTTTGCTTCCGTAATTATTCTCTATCAAGGTTAAGGTGCTTGGGGGTGGCTTCGGCCTATGGTTGGGTGACAATATTGTTATATTGTCTATGGTGAAACGAGCACACCTATTATTTCTAATAGGTTATGGGTCCACACTATCTTCGGACAGTCTAACCGCTTGAAGATAGATTGGGAGGATTTGCTCAGTTACAGTTGCAGTCAAAGTTTTTGCAGCAGCAATGAAACCCTAACCCTCTTGTTGAGGCACTTTAAGTGAAGAGATTGACCTAATTTCTGGATAGTCTAGTGTGCCTTAACCTAGCGCACCTCCTGGTACTCTCAGCAAGCTAAGACGTCAAGTTTGAGTTTTTGGTCAAAGTCAAAGGTTGACCAAGTCAAAGCAGTGATGACTTACTCTATGAAGTCAGAAATCAAGTTAGAAGGGGCTTCTAACTTCAGAGCATGGAAGGCAACGATTGACCTCATCCTTGCCAAGAATAAAGTGTTGGATATTGTGAAAGGAAAGATTGTGGAACCACAGTTTGAAGAAGGAAAAGATAAGGAACCTTCAGAGAAAACCAGTGTTCCATGACAGATCGAAGTACATTGAGATCAAGCATTACATTCTCCGTGATGAAGTCCAGAAAAGAGAAGTGGTTATCCAATATATCTCCACAGATGAGCAGATAACAGATATTTTGGTAAAGCCTAAGTCCAAGATGAAAAGTTTGCGTACTTAAGAAACAAGCTGGGGCTCGTGGAGACGACTTCCTTATTGAAAAAGGAAGAGATTACTCCCAGGTTGGGAGGGAGCACTGATGTGTTATTGATTTATGGACAGTCATTTTTCAGTTCGAAAAATGGTCCAGGATGAGCAGTTCCTTTCCAGTTTAGAAAGTGGTTTGAGATTTTTGATGGACATGCATTTTCAAGTTCGGAAAATGGTCCAGATCCGATGGTCATTTTCGTAATGAAAATGGTTCGATAGATTGCTGATGTACCATAGACAACGATTCCCCTTGTGGCCAGTGTGGGGGAATGGTCTGGGACAGTCATTCTTCTTGGCAGTCACTCTGAGTAGTGGTCAAGTAGAATGGTCTGCCTTGCCGGGCAATCATTCTTTCAAAGTTCACAGTTGTGAGCAGTTTCGAAGAATGGTCCATTTTGGAGGTTGGTGCAGGACAATCATTTCCATTAGGAAATGGTCCAAACAGTCATTCCCTAGGGCAGACTCATTCTATCCAGGTTGCAGTATGCATAGTGCCGGAGGAATGGCCCAGTTAGGTGAATGGTCCAGGTTCAGCAATCAAGGACAGGCATTCCCTAGGGCAGACTCATTCTCTCCAGATTGCACTATGACTAGTGCCGGAGGAATGGCCCAGTTAGGTGAATGGTCTAGGCTCAAAAATCAAGGACAATTATTCTTCTATGCTTGAGAAGAATAGTCCAAATAGCTCATGGCTGAAGTTTTACAGTCTGAGAGCAGATGCTCTTCCAGATCTCACAGATGTGAGTGGAAGAATGGCCCAGATGACTCAGTTTATATCATGATATTGTTTTATGCAGGTTGATATCAAATGATATGATTGCTATGGAGACTGTATGTCTTTGGACAGTAGATGTATGCTACTGTGGTGGATGTGTTCCACTGGTTGTGACTATGTGTCACTGATTAAGTAGTCATGTGCTACTTGGTGTGGTTGTGTACCAATGGATAGTAGTTTTGTACTACTATGGATAGACACAGTTGTGTTCTATTGAATGACATTGTTCCAATTGCCATGAAGACTATCAGTAGTGTTGGAAATGATTATCAGCTAGATGGATAGTCAGTGTGTTGGTGGACAAATATTCTTCAGGCGGAAAATGGTCCAGGACCTTTATTCTTCTAGGATGTATGTTTGGATTAAAAGAATAATCCCTGTAGCCCATGGGGTGGCTTCCAACATTTGTTGGAATAGTTATTCTTCTAGGACATATGTCTGGATTAGAAGAATGGTTCTTGTATCACTCTGTGGAGTGAGTGACTTATCTAGCATCATGCCTGATTACTCAGATGGAGTATGGCTTTGAGAGATGATACAGTTGATGCTATTAGATGATACTGATAGTGATGATGTTGCTCGTGATTTGATCATAAGATAGCGTGTGTGGCTATGATGATGCTACCGGTTGAATGGTATGTTTGTGCTCAAGACCATTGCTTTCAATACCCCCCTAGTTAGGAGGGAGTGTTGATATTATTGTAATTGCAGGAGGTATTAACCTCCATGTGTAACCCTGACAAGAGTAGAATATTTCGGGAAGCAACAAGAATCCCTAAAGCATTGGACATAACCCTAGAAGACAAGTCGGCTAAAGGAAATATNTTGGTGTGGTTGTGTACCACTGGATAGTAGTTTTGTACTACTATGGATAGACACAGTTGTGTTCTATTGAATGACATTGTTCCAATTGCCATGAAGACTATCAGTAGTGTTGGAAATGATTATCAGCTAGATGGATAGTCAGTGTGTTGGTGGACAAACATTCTCCAGGCGGAAAATGGTCCAGGACCTTTATTCTTCTAGGATGTATGTTTGGATTAAAAGAATAATCCTTGTAGCCCATGGGGTGGCTTCCAACATCTGTTGGAATAGTTATTCTTCTAGGACATATGTCTGGATTAGAAGAATGGTTCTTGTATCACTCTGTGGAGTGAGTGACTTATCTAGCATCATGCCTGATTACTCAGATGGAGTATGGCTTTGAGAGATGATACAGTTGATGCTATCAAATGATACTGACAGTGATGATGTTGCTCGTGATTTGATGATAAGATAGCGTGTGTGGCTATGATGATGCTACCGGTTGAATGGTATGTTTGTGCTCAAGACCATTGCTTTCAATACCCCCCTAGTTAGGAGGGAGTGTTGATATTATTGTAATTGCGGGAGGTATTAACCTCCATGTGTAACCCTGACAAGAGTAGAATATTTCGGGAAGCAACAAGAATCCCTAAAGCATTGGACATAACCCTAGAAGACAAGTCGGCTAAAGGAAATATTTAATATTGAGTTTTTAGCCTCCAGAATGAGAAGTCAGCCCAGACAACTTTGGAGGAGCAGTATAAATACAGGACGCCAGAGCTCATTTGACAGATACAGCTCGCAACTTCAGAAATTTAGTAAGTGCGCAAGTCTGGAGAGTAGTTGCAGCTCTAGGTACTGCAACTTGTATTTTCGATTTAGGCTTGGACTTTCTCTTGCTTATTGTTTGGACTTTCTGCCTTGTGTGCTAGCTCTGGAGAGAGGTACGCTACATTGATTGGCTATTAGGCCTAGGGTTTGCTTCCATAATTATTCTCTGTCAAGGTTAAGGTGCTCGAGGGTGGCTTTGGCATATGGTTGGGTAACAATATTGTTATATTGTCTATGGAGAAACGAGCACACCTATTATTTCTAACACATTCTAGGTTTGTAAAATGAATACTCTTGGTCTTAGAGAGTGTGATTGTCTAGGGGGTGCTTCCAACTTTGCATCTTGGAAGTGTCAACTTCATATGTTGTTGGGGGAGATGGATCTTTGGGAGATTGTAGAAGGCACTGTTTTTGCCCTCACTAATTCTACTTTGTTGGTTGCACATAAGAAGAGTGGTTCCAAAGTGAAGAGAATCCTTATGGATTTGTTGAAGGACCATTCGATCCCTCACATCACGGGTAAGTCAACCGATGAGTTGTATGCAACGTTGATCACTCTATATCAAAGTGGGAATGCGTCCCATAAATTGCTTCCGAAGAATCAACACACTCATAAATATGAGTGACACATACACAATATCTAGTTACTTGATGAAGATTACCTAGATCAAAGATCAACTTGTGGCCTGCTATCCCCATTTTTTGGATAACTAAGGAGATTATGTTTCGAAGCCCTCAGGTTGCAGATATGGAGTGCCGAGAGGCTACATGACTGGCAATATCCTTTTGCATAGATGGAGACCCTTCTCACCACCACAAAGGTCGTAGATTTTTAGATGGCATCCACCACACCAGCTGGCTTTCGGAAGGCAGTGGGCCTCGCTCCATGAGGTACAAGTCAGTATTATGGTGAGCATCATTTCAATATTTAAGGCATTTAAGTATGTTGTATCTTAGATTGCTTTAGATTTCATGATATATGCTTGGACATTACGCCTTTTGCCCTGCTTCACCTTGGTGGTTGACATTGTGCCCTAGTAAGTGATCTTCCTTGGGGATGGGTTTGTTACTAGGAACTCCCTTGAAGAGCCATCGTACCGTTCCTGACCATACTTACCACTTTCCATCACTATTTCCCCCATTTCCTTATCTCTTGGGATTTTAGGGTGTATTGACCCAAGAAGGGGTTGTCCCTCATTCTATGGGAAGAAGGGGCTGAAGGCCCAGAGGGATTGATGTTGGGTAAAAGTAAAAACCTATGTATGAACCTTCTAGATGCTTCGCCCAGGGATCACCCAAGAAAACAATGAAACGCTTATATTTGAGAAAAGGGGGACCCACAAGAAATATGATTAAGGATGCTTAAAAAAGGTTAGTTGGAGGATAGGAGGTCTCATCATGAGCCGACCTATCATGTCCATGAATATCTAGTGGTATGACATTACCATCATCTGGTCACCAAGCCAGAGTAATGGCTCTCAGTTTCATGGTTGAGAGAAAGGGGGTCTCATCATGAGCTAGCTTTCTCATTTCCACTAGGTATTTGTGGGTGACATTGTTATTATCTGGACAACACGCCAGGGCAGTGGCCTTCAACGTTTTCTTAAATTTATGAAAGAAACAAAGAATGGAAAAATAATGGGCTTGGAAAAACTGCATTGCAAACTAAGGTACCACACACCCTCTACAAAGGCACCACCCATGAATGAGACACTACGGCCTCTTGTATGTCATGAGCCCTATGCCCATTGAGTCTTGACCCTAACCACTTCACCCACTTTACATGGCTTAGAGAGGGATCTCTTGGAAACTCTCATTGACCTAGGGCAAGATCTACCCAATAGGACACCTTGTTAACCCTCCCATATTCAAGCTTGACAAGTCGCATAATGTCTTTGAGCACTTAATTGCTTGACATAGTGATCTTTGATGCACATGCTTAGGTGGCTCGTTTATTGATTGGATTCACTTATGATGATGTTATGACTTGAGATCCTTGGAGGGCGTGCTTATTTGTCTTTGCAGGACCTAGTTGGTGGATAATTTTGGAAGAACAAGCCTAGCTTGGGCTTCCATGGGGCTTG
>JASDQU010095570.1:21769-33409 GCA_032191745.1 Picea mariana | reverse complement strand
TGAATCATTTTCAATGGGCCATCAGAGCAAAGACCATTGTACAATGGATAAATGGTGTTTTGTACATGATCCGAAAAATCTACACCAAATCTTGGGATTCACTCCACTATCCTGAAAGATTCTCAAGCTTTATCGAAAATGATTAAAACAAATGTTCATGTCTAGATGACCGACAGTGGTGTCATCCGTTTTCTGTGGGTTGCCAATATCAACTCCACTGTGTACATATATCATATCTTACTAAAGGAATCTTGGAAAATCGGAGCACTTCTCCGACTTTTGGTGTGGTTTGACCCACATTTCCAAGTTATCTTTCTGATAGACATGTGAGTGTCCTTGTAAGAGTCATATCGATTGGGGAATCTTGCATGACTACCCCATCGACTTTACTATAGTCTCTACTTTTGGCTTGATATGAAAGAAATATGTCGGTTCAGACAGATATTCCTGCGTGAATCTATCTGCCGAATCACTAAAGTAGATCTAATGGACAGCATATGGGGCCAAGAGTCAAGTCTTGTAAAATGCTTCATGATTGCATATCCACTCAAAATTGTTATATAAGAAGGTAATGCGATTCATTTAGGCATGGGTTGTTTGAGTAAGTCAGTCAGTCTACTAGCTTCCCTTCTGTCCGAAGCTTGAGTCATTCTTAGAGTCTATATATTCTGAGCGAAGAGAATCCTACTCTATTTGTGTCTGTTATCAGTGCCTCTAGCACATACTTCTGTAATACCCTAGAGACATAGTTTTTCTCTGAAAATAAATATATAAGCTTCCGCATATTTCTGATGTTTTTCCTACTGTCTATGTATTTTGAACATTCTGAATTTCTATTCTGTTGATTTTCATTTGGGTCCATAAGTTGCTCACCCTTGTTATTAAGGTTGACTAGATGGTGGATAATTGGCAGCAGTGATCAGTGGTAGTAAGTCCTGCTAAGGAAGGTGGCCACTAAGGGCAGTGGTAGCTGAGAAGGCTAGTCCAGAGAATCCACACATCGGCTTCAGATAAAACTGGTTTATGAAGGAAACGCTCGATGGACTTCGAGTGGGTGAAACTACATGCGCAGAAGACAAAAAACACACAACAAGCTTCATTCTCTTCCAGAGGAGGCCCCTGCTAACAAATGGTATCAGAGCCATTTCCTTTTGCCCCAGGTATGATAACAGACTTCACTATTATAGTTATTCGCTCATTTATATTACATATCTAGTCTCTGTGTGACATGATATTGTTGGTGTTGAATTTGACAACTGCTTTCCTTTTTAGTCTTTTCTTCTCTTTCTTCTTCCCTTTTGATCTTTTTGATCTTGTTTATTTCTTTGCCCAAATCTGTTATAGAGAGCGAGGAAACAGGGCAAGATGCTAATCTGGACTGGAGAGGGGCTAAGTGTGGCCTTGGTACATTTTTAGTATTGTACCATTCATAGAAGGAGATATAAACATTTTCCTTGTTCATAAAATTTTTCCATTTCTCTGCTAATTTGATCTTCTCTGGATCTGGTATTTTTCTGGAAAACTCTTTTGCTGAAGGATGAGTGTGTAGATCCCAGTTTAGCAGATTTTTCATCCATTCTTCATTTATTGTATGTTTCTGGCAACCTTTTGCTTTCTTCAAAAACTTCTTGATTTCCGGGGAAGAAGGTCTTTTTATCCCTTTAGGAACATAGGCCTTTTGTCTCTTTTCTATATCTAGACATGAGTTGTCAAGTATAACCAGAACATTGGAGTCATGTGGAAAGGGGATGTCAGAACATTAAGGATGAGGACAATGTTCTTTAGCAATAGACATGGGAGGAGGTATATTTGTCCTGGGATTATGGTGTTCATGTTTGAAATAAATACTTGGATTATTTACAGTGGCATCTAAAGTAGACAAAGTAATCACATCTCCACAATCAGGGCATTTTATAGATAAAGGAACTTGTACTACTTGTCCTACAAATGACTGTAAAGAGGAGTGTATACAAAAAGAAGGAAGAGGAGGAGGGGATCTAGAAGTCTTAGGCCATGAATGGTTTTGATTTAGTTGTCTCTGAGGAAAAGAGATGACAGCGGATTCATCATTCTCTTTGATCTGTGCAGAAGTAATGGCTCTTGGGAGTTGAGGTCTTGGATTCTCAATTACCCAATCTTTGGGAAATGACAAATATTCCCATCTTATAGTACAATTCTCTACTTTTTGGTTTAGAGCATCGGTGACAACCAGCGTACTTGCTTTTGAATCTTTGCTAGGTGTGTGAAATACTGCTCATTTTCAGAACAATTAAACTGGACCAATACTGCTTTAAGAGGGATGGCCACACAAATTTATCTCAGCAAAGATTACGTCAATCAGGATCAGATAATTGATTTGAAAGTATCCACCAATACAGTTGTTCACTCTGTAAATCAAATCCATGAAAAAATAGTTGATGTTCAAGGTAAATTTGATACAACCTTATATGAAATTTCCTTTAAATCCAGAGAAAAGCATGAATATTTAATGGAAGGATTGGGGACAGCCCTAACAGAAATAGGAAAATCCCTGACAGACATCAAGAGAAAATCAAGCCGAGAAGATAAACCAATCCCACCACCATTTCTTCTCCTAGGCCCCTATATATCTATACTCTCACCTGTATATAAGCCATCTGAAAAAATGACCAAAGACAAGTTTCCTTTCTTTTTCCCTCCAGAACAAAAACTAGAAAGCTCCAAGAAAAATGAAGAGGAAAAATTATCCCTAGTAACTATTAGGAAACCCTCTTATGAGGATATCCCTCACCATTCTAACAGACCAGCTGCACCAGACCTTATAGGAAAAGGGAAATTTCCAGAATCCCAAACCTTTGCAGAAGACTGGTACCACAAATGGAATATTGATAATCTTTCTATTGCACAAATCCGTCAAATGATTGACCGGATGTTTGTCTCTTATAAAATAATGTGCATGAAGGGAAAAGGTGAGGTAGAAGCCTGCAAAACCATAATACAGTGTTTCACTGGAACATTAAGAAAATGGTGGGAGGTAATTTCATCTCCTCTTATGATTACAAAAATGGAATCTGAAACATTGAAAGATGAACAGGGAGACATAGTTTATCACTCTGATGGTACTCCCATGAACAATATGATTGGAGAATTAACCACATTGATTTTAGAACATTGGTGTGGAACAGAGGCAGAAATATCAGATAAACATGAAATTGTTCTAATAAATATGAAATGCAGAAAGATGTGTGAGTATGAACAATTTCATAAAGAATGGACATAGAGGATCTTTGAGGTAAAAGATAGTAAAATTTTTCTCTGGAAACAAGTATATATGGCAGCCTTGCCTAGCAAATTTGTAGAATACCTCAAAATGGAAGAAACTTTTACTCTCCCATATGAAGCATACACATGGGGGGAAATATATTCCATTATCACTAGATGTTTAATAGGTCTTTGTACTAGTATGAAGATCCAGAAATATGTTTCTAAAACTTCTTATCTACCTGATAAAAAATCTGTGTGTGAACAGTATGGCCTCTACAACACAGCTCCTGGACTACAAACCAGGAAAAGGTGCAAAGATTACAAAAAAGTGAGGAACAAAAGCCCTCAAGGAAGATATAAGTATGTTCCAAATACTCATTACTTTGCACCACATGATATTAAGCTTAAAACTCATAAGCATGAAGCTAAACAACAGATCAAATGTTGGATCTGTGGGAACAATGGACACTATGCACACGAGTGTCCTGAAAATGATGCCTCCAGAAAAGGCAAAGGGAAAGCCTCTGAGATAAGGGCTAAAGAAGCCCAAGAAAGAAAACAAGTAATATATGGTTGCAACAGATGTGGGGATCAAACACATGATACAAATTCCTGTCCCTACAATCCCCATAACAGTCCTAAATTAGAAGCCCATCTTCTGGAAGAAGGCTACTGTTCTTCAACATCATCTGAAGAAGAAACAAGTTCAGATGAAGAAATTCTTATGCATAATTTATGCAGATGTACAAATCCTTATCAGTGTACGTGTACTAGTTCTACCTCAGAAGCAGAATCCTTGCCAGTTGAAAAGTTAAAAGTCTGCATGTATCAGAATACAGGTGACCACGAAGCCCAGATGAAGCCCAGAAAACACAAATGGTATCAGAGCCACGACATTTCCTTTTTCCCTGAGTATGATAACAGACTTCCCTGTTATAGCTATTCGCTCATTTATATTACATATCTAGTGTATGTGTGTCCGACTCTGTTTATTATTGAATCCAGAGCCGTATCAGTAGTCTCGGGCTGTTTAAAGGCACAGTTCCACTACTGCGACTCGTTGAAAAGTTTTCTAGTCTTTACCTGAGGAGTAGGTTAGCATCCTGATGAAATCCATGCACCTTCGGGAAAAGCGGGAGACTAGTTTCAAAGCCCTCCTTTTCTGTGTAAAGATAGAAATACCTAGTATGGATTCTTTGACTGCTAGAATTGTACAAAATACTGTAGAAATGTATGTATCTTCTGAACCATCTCTCTGTGCTATGATTCATTACATGCCTTCCATTGAAAGCTTAGATCCTCGTCTAAAAGAAATCTACAGAGGGACTCGAACTCCAAACTCTCCTAAATATGGCTTAGGATACATTGAACAATGTGATGTCACTATACCTGAGTGCAGATTTATAAATCCCTTGCCAAAAACCATAAGTAGACCCTCTGTAGAAGAAATTTTGAAATATTTAACAGTCATGTTTGGTTGTAAAAGAGGAGATTTTCCAGAAGAATGGATCAAAAAGATGACAAACTGGGATTTATTTACAAATCCTGAATCACAAGATTTTGACAAAAACACTCCAGAGCCAGAAAAACAGAAATTGTCAAAATTATGGAAAACTTATATGGACCAAGAAGACTGTTGGATCTCTTTCTTCGAGTGGAGAAAGATGTATATAGCTCCTATAGTACAAATGACAGGATAAAGCTCCAGTTATCCTAGCCATAAATGGAAAAGTATAGATGGATCTATCATAGAGTCAAAGGCAACCTTTCCACCTTTTCAAGGTATTATTCTAGAAGACTCTTTAAAGTAGGACAAAGCCATTCCTTTTCTTACTGATGAAGCAAATCAATTATCAGGGATAGACAAGAAAGTCCAATCAGTTTCAGAACAATTAAACTGGACCAATACTTCTTTAAGAGGGATGGCCACACAAATTTATCTCAGCAAAGATTACGTCAGTCAGGATCAGATAATTGATTTGCAAGTATCCACCAATACAGTTGTTCCCTCTGTAAATCAAATCCATGAAAAAATAGTTGATGTTCAAGGTAAGGTTGATACAACCTTATATGAAATTTCCTTTAAATCCAGAGAAAAGCATGAATATTTAATGGAAGGATTGGGGACAACCCTAACAATAATAGGAAAATCCCTGACAGACATCAAGAGAAAATCAAGCCGAGAAGATAAACCAATCCCACCATCATTTCTTCTCGCAGGCCCCCATATATCTATACTCTCACCTGTATAAAAGCCATCTGAAAAAATGACCAAAGACAAGTTTCCTTTCTTTTTCCCTCCAGAACAAAAACCAGAAAGCTCCAAGAAAAATGAGGAGGAAAAATTCTCCCTAGTAACTATTAGGAAACCCTCTTACTCTCCAAATACTCATTACTCTCCACCACATGATATTAAGCTTAAAACTCATAAGCATGAAGCTAAACAACAGATCAAATGTTGGATCTGTGGGAACAATGGACACTATGCACACGAGTGTCCTGAAAATGATGCCTCCAGAAAAGGCAAAGGGAAAGCCTCCAGGATAAGGGCTAAAGAAGCCCAAGAAAGAAAAAAAGTAAGATATGGTTGCAACAGATGTGGGGGTCAAACACATGATACAAATTCCTGTCCCTACAATCCCCATAACAGGCCTAAATTAGAATCCCATCTTCTGGAAGAAGGCTGTTGTTCTTCAACATCATCTAAAGAAGAAACAAGTTTAGATTCATAAATTCTTATGCATAATTTATGCAGATGTACAAATCCTTATCAGTGTACGTGTACTAGTTCTGCTTCAGAAGTAGAATCCTTGCCAGTTGAAAAATTAAAAGTCTGCATGTATCAGAATACAGGTGACCACGAAGCCCAGATGAAGCCCAGAAAACACAAATGGTATCAGAGCCACGACATTTCCTTTTTCCCCGGGTATGATAACAGACTTCGCTGTTATAGCTATTCGCTCATTTATATTACATATCTAGTCTCTGTGTGTCCGACTCTGTTTATTATTGAATCCAGAGCCATATCAGTAGTCTTGGGCTATTTAAAGGCACAGTTCCACTACTGCGACTCGCTGAAAAGTTTTCTAGTCTTTATCTGAGGAGTAGGCCAGCATCCTGACGAAATCCACGCAACTTCGGGAAAAGCAGGAGACTAGTTTCAAAGCCCTCCTTTTCTGTGTAAAGATAGATATACCTAGTATGGATTCTTTGACTGCTAGAATTGTACAAAATACTATAGAAATGTCTGTATCTTCTGAACCATCTCTCTGTGCTATGATTCATTACATGC
This sequence comes from Picea mariana, assembly GCA_032191745.1. Taxonomy (NCBI): domain Eukaryota; kingdom Viridiplantae; phylum Streptophyta; class Pinopsida; order Pinales; family Pinaceae; genus Picea; species Picea mariana. Next base: position 26,874 of record JASDQU010095570.1, on the reverse strand, counting down.
CTTCCATTGAAAGCTTAGATCCTCATCTAAAAGAAATCTACAGAGGGACTCGAACTCCAAACTCTCCTAAATATGGCTTAGGATACATTGAACAATGTGATGTCACTATACCTGAGTGCAGATTTATAAATCCCTTGCCAAAATCCATAAGTAGACCCACTGTAGAAGAAATTTTGAAATATTTAACAGTCATGTCTGGTTGTAAAAGAGGAGATTTTCCAGAAGAATGGATCAAAAAGATGACAAACTGGGATTTATTTACAAATCCTGAATCACAAGATTTTGACAAAAGCACTCCAGAGCCAGAAAAACAGAAATTGTCAAAATTATGGAAAACTTATATGGACCAAGAAGACTGTTGGATCTCTTTCTTCGAGTGGAGAAAGATGTATATAGCTACTATAGTACAAATGATAGGATAAAGATCCAGTTCTCCTAGCCATAAATGGAAAAGTATAGATGGATCTATCATAGAGTCAAAGACAACCTTTCCACCTTTCCAAGGTATTATTCTAGAAGACTCTTTAAAGTAGGCCAAATCCATTCCTTTGCTTACTGATGAAGAAAATCAATTATCATGGATAGACAAGAAAGTCCAATCAGTTTCGGAACAATTAAACTGGACCATACTGCTTTAAGAAGGATGGCCACACAAATTTATCTCAGCAAAGATTACGTCAGTCAGGATCAGATAATTGATTTGCAAGTATCCACCAATACAGTTGTTCACTCTGTAAATCAAATCCATGAAAAAATAGTTGATGTTCAAGGTAAGGTTGATACAACCTTATATGAAATTTCCTTTAAATCCATAGAAAAGAATGAAGATTTAATGGAAGGATTGGGGACAGCCCTAACAGAAATAGGAAAATCCTCGCCAAACATCAAGAGAAAATCAAGCCGAGAAGATAAACCAATCCCACCATCACTTCTTCTCGCAGGTCCCCATATATCTATACTCTCACCTGTATATAAGCAATCTGAAAAAATGACCAAAGACAAGTTTCCTTTCTTTTTCCCTCCAGAACTAAAACCAGAAAGCTCCAAGAAAAATGAAGAGGAAAAATTCTCCCTAGTAACTATTAGGAAACCCTCTTATGAGGATATCCCTCACCATTCTAACAGACCAGCTGCACCAGAACTAATAGGAAAAGGGAAATTTCCAGAATCCCAAACCTTTGCAGAAGACTGGTACCATGAATGGAATATTGATAATCTTTCTATTGCACAAATCCGTCAAATGATTGACCGGATGTTTGTCTCTTATAAAATAATGTGCATGAAGGGAAAAGGTCAGGTAGAAGCTTGCAAAACCATAATACAGTGCTTCACTGGAACATTAAGCAAATGGTGGGAGGTAATTTCATCTCCCCTTATGATTACAAAAATGGAATCTGAAACATGGAAAGATGAACAGGGAGACATAGTTTATCACTCTGATGGTACTCCCATGAACAATATGATTGGAGCATTAACCACATTGATTTTAGAACATTGGTGTGGAACAGAGGCAGAAATATCAGATAAACATGAAATTGTTCTAATGAATATGAAATGCAGAAAGATGTCTGAGTATGAACAATTTCATAAAGAATGGACACAGAGGATCTTTGAGGTAAAATATAGTAAAAATTTGCTCTGGAAACAAGTATATATGGCAGCCTTGCCTAGAAAATTTGTAGAATACCTCAAAATGGAAGAAACTTTTACTCTCCCATATGAAACATACAAATGGGGGGAAATATATTCCATTATCACTAGATCTTTAATAGGTCTTTGTACTAGTATGAAGATCCAGAAATCTATTTCTAAAACTTCTTATCTTCCTGATCAAAAATCTATGTGTGAATAGTATGGCCTCTACAACACAGCTCCTGGACTACAAACCAGGAAGAGGCGCAAAGATTACAAAAAAGAGAGGAACAAAATACCTCAAGGAAGATACAAGTATGTTCCAAATACTCATTACTTTGCACCACATGATATTAAGCTTAAAACTCATAAGCATGAAGCTAAACAAAAGATCAAATGTTGGATCTGTGGGAACAATGGACACTATGCACACGAGTGTCCTGAAAATGATGCCTCCAGAAAAGGCAAAGGGAAAGCCTCTGAGATAAGGGCTAAAGAAGACCAAGAAAGAAAACAAGTAAGATATGGTTGCAACATATGTGGGGATCAAACACATGATACAAATTCCTATCCCTACAATCCCCATAACAAGCCTAAATTAGAATCCCATCTTCTGGAAGAAGGTTGTTGTTCTTCAACATCATCTGAAGAAGAAACAAGTTCAGATGAAGAAATTCTTATGCATAATTTATGTAGATGTACAAATCCTTATCAGTGTACGTGTACTAGTTCTGCCTCAGAAGCAGAATCCTTGCCTGTTGAAAAATTAAAAGTCTGCATGTATCAGAATACAGGTGACCACGAAGCCCAGATGCTTGCACAAATTAAAAGTCTCCCAGATGGTGAAATAAAATCTTCTCTTCTTGATGCATATATTAAAGTTGTTAAATATGAATAGAAAGGGAAGCGTAGTGATACATCAAAAAGGCAACCACTTTTCCTAGATGCCTCTTTTGACAAAAATACAAAAACTTATATAAAGTTCAATAGGGAGCCGAAACCTCAAAATCTCTCTATTCAAGATTTGGCAAAGAAATTTCTTCCCTAAAGACAGAGGTAGCAAGCATCCGGAGAAATTTAGATATTCTACAACAAGAAGTAGACGTGGGATATCCAATTAAATCTTGGTCTAAATAAGAAATCAATATAATTAAAGAAAAAATTGAGTCTATTCCACCTCCATTAGAAGATGCTCCTTTCGAAACTTTTATCCCAGAAAAATCTTCATGAGAGCTGCAGGGAATTAACGGAATGCAGGTACTACCAGTCTCCTATTAGAAATATTATGTTCAGGTTACTATTGAAATCTGCAATCAAATATTCAGAATGATGGCTCTCATTGATACTGGGTCAGATATTAACATTCTCCATAAAAATTTGATACCAGCCAGATACTGGGCACCTAGCTTTGGAGCTACTACTGGACTAAGAAATAAAAACACAAGCTTTAAATATGAAATCCCTAGGGATAATATATTGATAGAAGACTATAGCCTAGGCATGCGATTCCATATTTCTTATCTTCCTGTGGATTTCATTTTAGGAGCACCATTTTGATCAGCAGTAGCACCTCATGGATCTTGTATCTGCAAAGGAAATCCTGGTTATTTCATTACAATGCCCATGCTGAAAAATGTTCCCAGCAAAAGAATTGAGCTCCCATTCATCTCTGAAAGGCATATGCAAATAACATATTATACCTGCATGGTTGTGGTAGAAGTATTTGACAAAGAAAGGGATAAACCAGTCAGCACTTACTATGCTGATAACACACCTTGGGATGTATTCAAAGCTCAATGGAAACCAACATGGTAGCTAAGACATTCAGAAAAACTTGAACTAGGACTCCTAGGATTTTCAAGTAATACCAGTATAGCAGTTCTCCCTCCACAACATATTATTGGGAAAATACATAAACCTATCACCATCACCTCCAGGGAAAAACTTATTCAATTTGGAGACTTAACCAGGCTCAGAGGTGAAGATACTCAATGGTATGACCGAAATACAAGCGGATGGTCACGATCTCCTGTTTATCATTCATTCCAAATCAATAGGGTGATATCTCTATGAGATTGGCCCCAACAAAATCCTAAAGAATTATTATTTGGTTTAAATTATGAGTAGTACAAGGAGATGTGGTTTAATGTTTGTTTGTGGACCAGCACGTTTAACTTCTATTACTGCATGATCAAGTTTGCACATGAGTTTAGAAATTGGGAAGAACCAGACTGGATATTAGAATGGTGGATTAAATTTGGACTAAATCCTGTTGGCATTAATCCAGATGTTACTGAAACTAGCAAAATGATCCTACATTTCAATCAACCTCTGGATACTATTTCTGACTTATTCTCCGAAGAATACTATAAAGATCTATTTGTAAAAGAAAAACATCCATGGATTCTTCTTACAAAGTTCCTACTTCGGCAATATGGAAATCCTCATCATGATCCAGATCTGGTACGAGAATTTTACACCCAACATTGGGATCCATATTATTTCAATCACTTCAAAGATCGCCCATTTGATTAATAATTCAATTCTAGGTGACTGACAGTGGTGTCATCCATTTTCCGTGGGTTGTTGACATCAAATCCACTTTGTACATACAAATAATGGATATGTCATAAAGGAATCTTGGAAACTCGGAGCACTTCTCCGACTTTTGGTGAGGTTTGACCCATATTTCCAAGTTTCCTTTCTGTAAAACATGTGATTGTCCTTGTCAGAGTCATTTCGATTGGGGAATCTTTCACGACTACCTCATCGACTTTCCTGTAGCTTCCACTTTCGGTTTGATATGAAATAAAAATGTCGGTTTGGACAGATATTCCTGCGTGAATCTATCTGCCAAATCACTAAAGTAGATCTAATGGGCTGCATATGGGGCCAAGAGTCAAGTCTTGTAAAATGCTTCATGATTGCATCTCCACTCAAAAGTGTTATATAAGGAGGTAATGTGATTCATTTGGGCACGGGTTGTTTGAGTCAGTCAGTCATTCTACTAGCTTCCCTTATCTCCGAAGCTTGAGTCATTCTTAGAGTCTGTATAGTCTGAGCGAAGAGCATCCTGCTCTATTTGTGTTTGTTATCAGTGCCTCTAGCACATACTTCTGTAATACCCTAGAGCCATAGTTTTTCTCTGAAAATTAATATATAAGCTTCCGCATATTTCTAATGTTTTGCCTACTATCTATGTATTCTGCGCATTCCGAATTTCTATTCTGTTGATTTTCAGTTGGGTTCATAAGTTGCTCGCCCCTGTTATTAAGGTTGACTGGATGGTGGATAATTGGCAGCAGTGATCAGTGGTAGTAAGTCCCGCAAAGGTAGGTGGCCGCTAAGGGCAGTGGTAGCTGAGAAGGCTAGTCTGGAGAATCCACGCATCGGCTTCAGATAAAACTGCGCACGTTGTTTCACCCACTCGAAGTCCATCGAGTGTTTCCTTCACAAACCAGTTTTATCTGAAG
>JASDQU010095569.1:10473-21775 GCA_032191745.1 Picea mariana | reverse complement strand
TTAGTTCTAGTTCACCTTTGGAAAATCTTGACGAGTCTCTCTGATTTCCCTTTGAGCTCTTAACCGTATGTTAGGTAGTGAGGAATTCATCTTTGAATATTCTTAGGTTTCTGGCCTTCCACAATGAGTATATGATAAATCCTTAGGTTTCTTAGGTTGCTTTGAATAATAATCGTCTAATAGAAGAAGAGGATAGTCATTTTTGACCGACAACATCTTTGTAATGATTACCAAATTGCATAGCTAGATCATAACATAGAAAAGTATGTATATACTTTTAGAATGGAAATGGCATGATCGTCGATGCATTCACCATGAGTCCCCTCGATACCTCCTCATCAGAGTCGTTCTCTATCGATGTGGGGTCGACATCATTCTTCGCCGATGTCTGACCATCGATGAAGGAGACATATTCTTGAATGATTATCATATCGACGCTTGCAGTTGTCACCTCTTAGGTATGTCCACCGACGAAAAAGTCATTCGATGGGGTACTTCTAGCCCACGTTGTTTCATGACTGCATCCACGTTGTTAAACATGCGACAAATATCAGCTTTAAGAAAAAAACCCATGAGCACCCCCAACTCTTTTACATCCAATCATCACCGTCGACCCTTCTGCAAATGGGGCATAGACTTCATGACTTTTCATCCTGCATCCAGTAATGGACACAAGTACATTGTCATGGAAGTATATTACTTTACCAAATGGGTCGAAGCTATACCCAGTTTCAAAACTACCGCTGACACAACAATGCATTTTTTCTTCAACCATGTCATTACCCGATTCGGAGTCCCACTGCAGTTAGTGTTTGATCACAGTAAACAATTTGAGAACGAGATCTTTGGGGAAATTTCTTGAAAATTAGGCTTCTCCCAGAAGTTCGCCTCCCCATACTACCTTCAATCCAACGGACAGGTCAAGGTTGTCAACAAAGTGCTCAAAACCATGCTACAACCTACCATCAACAAACATAAGACCAACTAGCATCATATGTTGTTTTCCGCGTTATGGGATTATCGCACGTCACCCATAAATGCAACAGGTTTTAAAATGGTCCACCTCATCCATGGGATCGAAGCCACCCTCCCTATCGAGTGTGAAATCCCCACATTATGTACTACCATTGAGTTATTACCCGACACTGCTCCAATGGAGCAGTCCTTGTTGACCTTAGAGTCGCTTGATGAAGATCATCGATCTTCATTTAAACACAATGAGACAGCTAAAAAATCGTCCAAAGCCACCTTCGACCACCATGTCAACCTTCGCTCATTTAACGATGGTGATCTCATTTTAGCCTACGATATCGCCCACGATACTCTCAATCACAGGAAATTCGAACCATTATAGCATGGACCCTACATTGTGCAACACTGCCTCACAAAGGGCGCACACATCCTTGCCTCTTCAGAAGGATACCCTCTCAAAGAACCCGTTAACGGGTTGTACTTAAACAAGTTTTGTGCCTAAGCATAGCCCCCCTACGTTAGGTTTTTCTTTCTACACATTTACAGAGTTTTTTATTCTTCTTTTCTGCCACCATTCCTCATGTATGATCTATCATTCATGTTATAGACAGATGCATCATCCATAAGGCTACCACATTGGTTACGTTGACGATGCCATCCTCTGGACCTAGAATCTTTCTTCGGCTGCTTGGTCCCTCTATACCCCCTCACATGTACTGCTCCACTCTAGTGGCATATTTCTGGGCTCAACCACCAACAACCAAGTTGAATACAACATCGTCATTGGTCTCCTCATAGAGGATAGTCATTGCCACATTCCTGACCTTAGAGTTCTATTAGATTCTGAACTTGTCATCTTGCAGCTCAAAAATATATATCACGTTTGTGATCCTTACCTCTTTCCCAAATAACTGCAAGTTAGACTATTATCTCACAACTTTGATTCAATCACATTTAAATATATTCCAAGAGAATTTAATCAAATAGAAGATAACATGGCTAACCTAGTATTAGATTGGTATTTATCACATTAAACAACATTTTATACATAAGCATCATAAATTTGTCACAACACATAGAATATACATCATAAGAATAAAAACATAACACATGAAGATCTGAATGATCCAGAATATATATATATATATATATATATAATCACAGTGTCATTAGTGTTTACAAATCAGTACATATACATCATTCGTGGGCCAATGAGTCCCCCCACCCTATAGGTACAAAAGTGGGTATCCACTAGCCTATACAAAATGGGTATGAACTACCCTATACAAAATGGGTTCTCGAGCCTATATATAAAAAAAAAGACACTCATGGTTCCTCCAGAGCTCCCCCCAAGTCCTCTATCATCTGGAGGCACCCCACCAATTAGGGGCCCTCCAGGTCCAGGAGGCATCTGACCAGTCATCACTCGTCGTGCTATTTCCGCTCGATGAATCAGAGTTCGCCACTCTGCTGGTACACCCATTCACTACCCATTCACTCTGCTGGTTCTCGGCAAGCCGGATCCCCGACCATCTCTACCTCTCATCCTCGGGGTCCCACATCTGCAAAACAACACCAGAGATAGTGTCAGCATCCATATACACATATATAATCAAATGTTAGCTATCAAAATCACAAAACATAATATAAAAACATACCTCTGATCACAGTCCTCCCATGGAGGCATCGTCATATCCGGGTCATGTTGGTACTCCATACTAGTGTATGGATACCTCAGTATCACCTGTGGAATTTGTTGCCACATGTGCGCCGCCGTGGTCGTGCAATATTGGCCACCCTCTCCACCGCTGTGTCAGACCAGGACATGGGACGACCACATCAGTTGTGGCTCTCATGGCCCCAAGGGCTCCAACAGAATCCTTGGGTGCAACAGAGGCACCTTCTCTAGAAACCAGGCCACCAGAATGGACCCAAAAGCAAAGTCACCAGATTCTGAGTCGACACTGGTTGACCTGTCCCATCATCCGGGTGGGCAAAAGTAGACCCCACGAAAAAAGGGGTTAATCGAGGAGCCACTCCACTATCCTCAACTGACCTCCAGTGATCCATTAAGTTCCAAAGGAGCCATAGATCCTCACCACCATAGCGACGATGCGCTCCGTTAGAAGGTCATCGAGCACCTCAATCCGGATGAACGAACCCGACATTAGGTTTGGTCCCGAGTAGTGGTGAATCACCAAGCCACCCACTCACTCGTCCCTCGAGAGTTGGGGGCCAATAGGAAGGGCCATCCCATGCAATGGGAGCCCCATAAAAATATACACATCCTCGACGACCAAGAATGTCAATTGTTGTCCTCTCACACGGTAGTGTAGAGGATGGCCACTATTTCATGACCATGGTGGTGTGCATGTGGCGACAAATTCCACAGGTGATACTGAGGTATCCATACACTAGTATGGACTATCGACATGACCCAGATATGACGATGCCTCCATGGGAGGGTTGTGATCAAAGAGGTATGTTTTTATATTATGTTTTGTGATTTTGATATCTAGCATTTGATTATATATGTATATATGGATCTTGACACTATCTTTGGTGTTATTTTGGAGATGTGGGACCTCAAGGCTGAGAGGCTGAGATGGTTAGGGATTTGGATCGCCGAGGACCAGTGAGACCTTCACATGTAGAGATGAGGGCGGGAGAGAGGCGAAGATGAGATGACGTTGGTGTTGGATCAACACATGAGCCATAGGCAGAGGTCAGAGGGATTCTAGAGGACCTACGTCATCACTTCAATCGAGTGTTGCAAGATGTACATGAGGGCATGTGGGCGCATATCGAGGATGAGGAGGTCCTGGAGTAGTGCATGGGCATACCAGCAAAGTGGCGGACTCTGATTCATTGAGCGATAGTAGCACGAGAAGTGATGACTGGTCAGCTGCCTCCTGGACCTGGAGGGCCACTAGCTGGTGGGGCACTTCTAGATGACAAAAGACCCAGGGGGGGGTCTTTGGGGCCACCGTGAGTGTTGGGTTTTGTATATATAGGCTCGGGAGTCCATTTTGTATAGTGTAGTTGATACCGATTTTGTATAGGGTAGTGGATACCCACTTTTGTACCTATAGGGTGGGGGGACTCACTGGCCTACGAACGATGTATATGTATTGTTTTGTAAACACTGATGACACTGCGATTATATATATATGGTCATATATTTTCTGGATCATTCATATCTTCATGTGTTATGTTTTTATGCTTATGATGCATTTTCTATGTGTTGTGACAAATGTATGATGCTTATGTATAAAATGATGTTTAATTTGATAAATGCCAATCTAATACTAAGTTAGCCATGTTATCTGCTACTTGATTAAATCATCTTGGAATATCTTTAAATGTGATTGAATCAAAGTTGTGAGATAATAGTCTAACTTGCAGTTATTTGGGAAAGAGGGAAGGATCGCAAACTTGATATACATTGTTGAGTTGCAGGACGGCATGTTGGGAATCTAATAGAATGCTAAGGTTAGGAATGTGACGATGATTGGCCTTAGTGAGGAGACCAATGACGATGTCGTATTCAACTTGGTTTTTGGTTTCCAAGCCCAAACATATGCCACTAGAGTGGAGCAGTTCATGTGAGCGGGTATAGAGGGACCAAGCAGTCAAAGTGATATTTTGGGTCCAGTGAATGGCATCGTCAACGTAAATGATGTGGTAGCCTTATGGATTATGCATCTGTTCATAACATGGATGATAGATCAAACATGAGGAATGGTGGTGAAAAAAAAGACTATAAAACTCTGCAAATGTGTACAAAGAAAAACCTAACGTAGGGGGGCTATGCTTAGGCACAAAACCTGTTCAAGTACAACCTTTTAACAGGTTCTTTGAGAGGGTATCCTTCTAAAGAGGCAAGGATGTATGTGCCCTTTGTGAGGCAGTGTTGGACAATGTAGGGTCCATGCTATAATGATTCGAATTTCCCATGGCTAAGTATCGTGGGCGATATCGTAGGCTAACAAGAGATCACCATTGTTAAATGAGAGAAGGTTGACATGGCAGTCGAAGGTTTCTTTGGACAATTTTTTAGTTGCCTCAATGTGTTTAAATGAAGATCGACGATCTCCATCAAGCGACTTTAAGGTCAACAAGTGTTGCTCCATTGGAGCAGTGTCGGGTAATAGCTCAATGGCAGTGCGTAACATGGGGATTTCACACTCAATAGGGAGGGTGGCTTCGATCCCATGGATGAGGTGGAATGTTGTAAAACCTGTGGCATTTTTGGGTGATGTGAGATAATCCCATAATGCAGAAAACAACATATGATGCTAGTTGGTCTTATGTTTGTTGACGGTAGGTTGTAGCATGGTTTTGAGGACTTTATTGACAACCTCGATCTGTCTGTTGGACTGAAGGTAGTATGGGGAGCTGAACTCCCGGGAGAATCCTAATTTTAAAGAAAGTTTCGCAAAGATCTCGTTCTCAAATTGTTTACCGTGATAAAACACTAACTGTAGTGGAACTCTGAATCAGGTAATGACATGGTTGAAGAAAAACGGCGTTGTTGTGTCAGCGGTAGTTTTGAAAGTGGGTATGGCTTCGACCCATTTGGTAAAGTAATCTACTTCCATGATAATGTACTTGTGTACATTACTAGATGGAGGATGACATGTCATGAATTCTATGCCCCATTTGCAGAAGGGCTGATGATGATGATTGGATGTAAAAGAGTTGGGGCTGCTTGTGCTTTGCTTTCGTAAAGTTGACATTTGTCGCATCGCTTGACAACGTTGATGTAGTCATGAAACAATGTGGGCTAGAAGTACCATGTCGAATGACTTTTTGGGCAGTGGACATACCTAAGAGGTGACCACTACAAGCGTCGATACGGCAATCATTCAAGAATATGTTATCTTCGTCGATTGTCAGACATCGACGAAGAATGATGTCGACCCCATGTCAATAGAGAATAAATCCAATGAGGAGGTATTGAGGGGCCTGATGGAAAATGCATTGACGATTGTACCATTTCCATTCCAAAAATATATCATACTATAACATGAAAATTTTAAATATAATTATTATAATAATTATAAGATATACTTACAAAATATAAAATAATATATTATTCAAAAAACTAAATGGTTAAATGGTTAGTATGTTTAAAATATAATTTAGTTATTTTGATTGGTTTAAAATAAGTGAGATAATTAAATATTATATAAAAGGAAAGTTAAATCATATTTTATTTTATTATGATTTATTATTATTTGATTTAGATAAAAGTTTTATTTTCTAGTACTTATAATAATAATAACAATAATATATCTTGAAGGTCACCCCAAGCGATACTAAATTGATGAATGAAACTCCCTTATTTGTGGGACAAGGAGCATATAATATCAAATCTAAAATACATTTATAATAATATATTAAGTTTGAAATATAAAATTATTATAATAATACATAAGATATAAGTGTAATAATTATATAAAATATAGAATTCTATACTATTAAAAAAATCATTATATTATGTTTAAAATATAATTTAATTAGTTTATAATAATGGAGATAATTAAATATTATATAAAAGGAAAGTTAAAGAAGATTTTGATTTTTTATTACTTGATAAAATGAATGTAGAAGACAAACCACATACTTTGCTAAGTTATGATCTAGCTATGAAATTTGGTAATCATTACAAAGATGTTGTCCGTAAAAAATGACTATCCTCTTCTTCTATTAGATGATTATTATCCAAAGAAACCTAAGAAACCTAAGGATTTATCATGTACTCATTGTGGAAGGCCATAAACGTAAGAATATACAAAGATGAATTCCTCACTACATAACATATGGTTAAGTGCTCAAAGGGAAATCAGAGACATTGGTGAACCTTTTCCAAAGGTGAACTAGAACTAATGTGAAGACTTGACTTTAAACATACTCAACCTTCAGAGTTCAAAAAAGAATCTCATTAAGCAATTGTGGGAACACATTTAGGAATGGTGATTGAAATTGAACATTACTAGGGAATCTGGAGGTAATCTAGGACTTGCAAATAAAAGAGTAGAAGATATGAAAGTTATTAAAGGTATTGACTTAGTTGTTCAACATTTGAGAATCTAGGGATTAATTATAGAGGTTCATTTAGAAATCCTCATAAACATAACAAAAAAAAAACTTAAGAAAGACATGTAATATTAAGAGCATAATCCTTTGATGTAGATCAACTATCCAATCACTCAACAAAGTTCAATTTTCCCATGTTTTTAGATCAAAAAATTTAGTAAAAAACTTGCAAGAAAATCATGCTATTGACTCCAAGGAACAAGGTTCAATGAACCTCAAAATAGAATGCATTTCAGAGAGTTGGGGTGGGAGGAAGAGACTATAGATTTCATGAATGTAATATAAGTACACCAAATGACAAATAAGGAGGTGATAATATGGAAATATCCATGTGTTGAGATGATATTTTAGGCCCTTATGCTTAGTCCTGCTATATTTTTATGGTTACTACAATTTACCTTTGACTAATAGTATTTCTACAGTTACTACAAATTACTTTTAATTACATTGTCATGAATTTGACTACAACCTATGTAGTACACAAAACATCCTCGAAATTCCAAGATTTAATGTTACTGGTTCAACTAGTAAGTAACACTACCCTATTTGTGTTTTCAAATGGAAAATAAAAATCAAAACATATCTTACCTAATTTAAATGATTAGTGATTACTATATATATTTATTAAAGAGATTAGATAAAAGACTCATAAATAGTTATTAATTATGTTTACTTAATTACATTTCTAATATTTGAAATATAATTTATACATCACATAAAAATTTATTTAAAAAAAAAAAATCTAAAATATTTTCATTCCCTTTTCATCACTCTTATCATTGATTTATATTTTCAATCAAAGCTTATTTCTCACATCATTACTAGTCACTAATGAAGGACGATGATATTACCTATCGCCATTAGTGATGGACGATAAAGTCTTCATCACCCAAAACACGTATGTGTGATTTACTCATGGATGCCTCGAAATACGTGGCTTTGTTGGAAAAACACATGGTTTCATTGGAGATATTTTCTCGAGGATGCCCCGAAATACATGGCTTTGTTGGAAAAACACGTGGTTTCATAGGAGATTTTATAAAGTATTCATCACCCAAAACCACGGTGGCCACTATTTCACGACCATGGTGGTGCGGGTGTGGCGATAAATTACACAAGTGATACTGAGGTGAAACTGATATGGACTACCAACAACTTCCACAGGTGACATTGGTAGGGACTACCGACATGAGCCGAATATGACGATGCGTCCATGGGAGAATTGTGATCAGAAAGGTATGTTTTTGTATTATGTTTTGTGATTTTGATATCTAGCATTTGATTATATATGTATATATGGATGTTGACACTATCTTTRRTGTTAATTTGGAGATGTGGGACCTCGAGCCTTAGAGGCTGAGATGGTCAGGGATCCGTCTCGCRTGTAGAGACAAGGGAGGGAGAGAGGCAGAGACGAGATGACGTTGGTGTTGGACCAGCACATGAGCCATAGGCAGAGGACAGAGGGATTCTAGAGAGGCTGCATCACCACTTCAATCAGGTGTTGCAGGGTGTACGTGAGGGCATGTGGGCCCATATCGTGGATAAGGAGGTCCTGGAGTAGTGCATGGCCATACCAGTGGAGTGGAGGACTCTGATTCACCTAGCGGCAGTAGCGCAGACAATGATGACTAGGTGAGTACCTCCTGGACTTGGAGGGCCCGTAGTTGGTGGGGTGCCTCCTGATGACACATGACCCGGGGGGAGGTCTGGGGGCACCGTGAGTGTCAAGTTTTGTATATATAGGCTCAGGAGCCCATTTTGTATAGGGTAGTTGATACCCATTTTTCATAGGGTAGTGGATACCCACTTTTGTACCTATAGGGTGGGGGGACTCACTAGCCTACGAACGATGTATATGTACTTTTTTGTAAACATTGATGACACTGTGATTATATATATATATATATATATATATATATATATATGGACATATATTTTATGGATCATTCATATCTTCATGTGTCATGTTTTTATGCTTATGATGTATTTTCTATGTGTTGTGACAAATGTATGATGCTTATGTATAAAATAATGTTTAATGTGATAAATGCCAATATAATACTAGGTTAGCCTTGTTATTTGCTAATTGATTAAATCGTCTTGGAATATCTTTAAATGTGATTGAATCAAAGTGGTCAAACAATAGTCTAACTTGCAATTATTTGGGAAAGAGGCAAGGATCGCGAATGTGATATACATTGTTGAGCTACAGGAAGACAAGTTGGGAATCTAATAGAACGTTAAGGTCGGGAATGCGACGATGTCGTATTCAACTTAGTTGTTGGTGGTTTAGCCCAAACATATGCCACTAGAGTGGAGAAGTACATGCGAGGGGGTATGGACAGACCAAGCGGCCGAAGCTAGATTCTGGGTCCAGCGGATGGCATCATCAACGTAACCGATGTGGTAGCCTTATGCATGATGCATTTTTCCATAACATGGATGATAGATCAAACATGAAGAATGGTGGCAGAAAAGAAGACTATAAAAGTCTAAAAATGTGTACAAAGAAAAACCTAACGTAGGGGGGCTATGCTTAGGCACAAAACTTGTTTAATTACAACCCGTTAACATGTTCTTTGAGAGGGTATCCTTATGAAGAGGCAAGGATGTATGCACCCTTTTTGAGGAAGTGTTGGACAATGTAGGGTCCATGCTATAATGATTCAAATTTCCCATGGCTGAGAGTATCATGGGCGATATCGTAGGCTAACACAAGATCACCATCGTTAAATGAGTGAAGGTTGACATGGCAGTCGTAGGCGGCATTGGACCATTTTTTAGCTGCCCCATTGTGTTTAAATGAAGATCGACGATCTTCATCAAGCGACTCTAAAGTCAACAAGCACTGCTCCATTGGAGCAGTGTGAGGTAATAGCTCAATGGCAGTGCATAACATGGGGATTTCACTCTCGATAGGGAGGGTGGCTTCAATCCCATGGATGAGGTGGAACATTGTAAAACTTATGGCAGTTTTGGGTGACATGTGATAATCCCATAACGCAGAAAACAAAATATGATACTAGTTGGTCTTATGTTTTTTGATGGTAGGTTGTAGCATGGTTTTGAGGACTTTGTTGACAAGCTCGACCTATCTGTTGGACCAAATGTAGTATGGGGAGGCAAATTCCTGGGAGAAGCCTAATTTTGAAGAAAGTTCCTCAAATATCTCATTCTCAAATTGTTTATCGTGATCAAGCACTAACTGTAGTGGGACTCTGAATCGGGTAATGACATGGTTGAAGAAAAAATGCGTTGTTGCATCAACGGTGGTTTTGAAAGTGGGTATGGCTTAGGCCCATTTGGTAAAGTAATGTACTTCAATGATAATGTACTTGTGTCCATTACTGGATGGAGGATGACAAGTCATGAAGTCTATGCCCCATTTGTAGAAGGGTTGACGGTGATGATTGGATGTAAAAGAATTGGGGGTGCTCGTGCTTTGTTTTTATAAAGATGGCATTTTTTGCATCGCTTGATAGCGTGGATGTTGTCATGAAATAATGTGGGCTATAAGTACCATGTCGAATGATTTTTTGTGTGGTGGACATACCTAAGAGGTGACCACTTCAAGCATCAATATGGTAATCATTCAAGAATCTGTCAACTTTGCCGATGGTTAGACATCGGCGAAGAATTATGTTGACCCCATGTCGATAGAGAACGTCTCCGATGAGGAGGTATCGAGGGGCCTGATGGCGAATGCATCAACGATCGTACCATTTCCATTCCAAAAATATATCACACCATAACATGAAATTTTTTAAATATAATTATAATAATAATTATAAGATATATTTACAGAATATAAAATAATATATTATTCAAAAAACTAAATGGTTAGTATGTTTAAAATATAATTTAGTTATTTTAATTGGTTTAAAATAAGTGAGATGATTAAATATTATATAAAAGGTAAGTTGAATCATATTTTATTTTATTATGATTTATTATTATTTGATTTAGATAAAATATTTATTTTGTAGTACTTATAATAATAATAATAATAATAATAATCTATTTTTAAGGTCACCCCAAGCCAGATACTAAATTGATGAATGGAACCCCCTTATTTGTGAGACAATGAGCATAGAATATCAAATCTAAAATACAGGTATAATAATATATTAAGTTTAAAATATAAAATTATTATAAAAATACTTAAGATATAAGTGTAATAATTATATAAAATATTAAATGATATATTATTAAACAAATTATTATA
>JASDQU010095568.1:23968-34059 GCA_032191745.1 Picea mariana | reverse complement strand
GAAAGGTCATCCTAATGGCCAGACTAGGGGAATGGGATGGATGAGCGGGTATAAGATGTAAAATGATGAAAGATGGTGGGAGCGGACGATGGATTTGCAAATCTGCCTTGGTGGCTAACCAAAACCCATGAATACCGGCTTGCTAAGTTACCCCATCAATCACCCCAACAATGGTCAAGTGGATTAGTGTAAGATCCAAGAAGTTATCCGAAATGAAAGGAACCTAATGCATATATAACAAGGTTATAACAATCAAATATGACACATACCATGATACCTCGGACCAATTACCTCATGGAGCAAGAGTCCTCTCCGATGCAAGCCCAGGCCGGTGGTGATGGAGGCTGCTACTGCTGACAGGACAAATCTAACNGGTTAGGTCTTGTTTTTATTATTATTATTTTTCTTAGGGTCCCTTAGTTTCTTATCGAGAGGCTTTTTATTGCCTTCTAGGGGATCCCCTGGGCGAAGCATCTCTAGGTTTCATTTCCTATGGATTTTATCTTTTACCAGCTGCTTTGACCCCCGGGGCCTTTATCCCCTTCTTCCCACAAGACAAGATGTAGCCCTGAAAGGTCATCCTAATGGCCAGACTAGGGGAATGGGATGGATGAGCGGGTATAAGATGTAAAATGATGAAAGATGGTGGGAGCGGATGATGGCTTTGCAAATCCCCCTTGGTGGATAACCAAAACCCATGAATACCGGCTTGCTAAGTTACCCCATCAATCACCCCAACAATGGTCAAGTGGATTAGTGTAAGATCCAAGTAGTTATCCGAAATGAAAGGAACCTAATGAATATATAAGAAGGTTATAAGAATCAAATATGACACATACCATGATACCTCAGACCAATTACCTCATGGAGCAAGAGTCCTCTCCGATGCAAGCCCAGGCCGATGGTGATGGAAGCTGCTACCGCTGACAGGACAAATCTAACGAAGAAGAAGAGAGATGGGCCCTCCAGGGCCATGCTCAAGTCAATCCGCTCTCGGTACTCCATGTCTAGGACCATGTGGGCCTCGAGACATGATCTCCTAGTTATCCCATGATATCAGGGATAACAGTGGGACTCCCAAAAGTAGAAAAAAAATCAGTCATCACGATGGTTTTTGACATAATATTTCAAAATTTACTCATTTTTGTACCCTAGCTCATCCTTTCATCCCTTCCTATGTGGCCTAGTCCTTAATGGATCATATCTTTAAGATATACAGTATGCCCACTTCCATTGTATCATATCCAGACTCCACATTCACCAACAAATTTTGGTAGGAACTATTTAAACTTCAAGGTACACAACTGAATATGAGCACTGCATATAATCCTAAAACTGATAGTCAAATTGAAGTGGTCAACAAGTGCGTAGAAAACTATTTGAGATGTTTTTCTTTCGAAAATCCACACCAATGGGCACAATGGATTTCCCTTTCCAAATTGTGGTACAACACCACTTATCAYGGGGGTACCAAAATGACACCATATGAAGCTGTTTATGGACAAAAACCTCTATCAGTGGCATCCTATGTACCAAGAACCTCAAAGGTTCATGTAGTAGATAAAATGATTCACACTATAGAAGMCTTTATCCATGTCYTTAAGGACAAGTAGTTTATGGTGAAAAATAGAATGAAACAACAAGTTGATTAACATAGATATAAACATTCTCTTAACAAAAGGGATAAAGTGTTTCTTCATCTACAACCTTATAAAAAAACATCACTCAAATATTAAGTTCCCCARAAKCTAGCTCCCATATTCTATTGTACCTATCAGATCATACAATGCATTGGTTAGGTCACCTACAAGCTGGCTCTCCCAATCACTCCAAGAATCATCTAGTCTTTAATGTGTCTTGTTTGAAGAAGGTCAAGGGATCAAATTGCGAAGTGTAGACCAACCTACCAGAACTTGACGAAGAAGGTTCCATTTGGGTCTAGCTAGAAGTAGTGTTGGAGACCAAAGAACACTAGTTGCATCAATCAATGATCGAATAAGTATTGATCGAGTGAAAAGATATGAAACTAGAAGATTCCACATGGGAACTGACAACAATTCTACAACAATTTTCTCACCTTCATCCTTGAGGACAACGATTCTTTCAAAGGGGGAGGGAATTTTAGGGTCCTATCCTAACCCCCTTACTTAGATATTTTATTAATGTATGAGGCCACCTTACTTGAATAAGGCCCATTAAATAGTTAGTTAACTGTCATTCACTATAAAAAAGGTCCTTTCTATTAATAAGGCCCAAATTGGTTGGTCGACCCTCATTATAAGGGGCCCATAGGTAGTTAAGATTCTCTATGGATAGCTATATATTGAGTAGAAGGTTATATATTGTTTTTTCAAGAATTGTGATTTTATTTGGAGCATTTCCCTTGGAGGTTTCCATCTTGAAGAGGCAAGTGAACATAGCTCTCTATTTTTTCTTTTCAAAGAGATGTTTCTTAAGGTTTATCTCTCTTTTCTCTTATGTTCTTGGGTTCTTCACTATATTTTATGTGAATTGTTTGAATTTTTTGGGTTAAGTACATTTAATATGGGTCAAGGGAATGTGGTACATAGGGTGAAGGGGTCACACACATATGGGTAAATGGTGTGAAGGTGATAGGTTTAGGAATAGAGCCCTAGGGCATAGGGGATAGGGAAGGAATTGTTAGAAAAATAGGATCAATGAGCAATAAAATAAAAAAAATGCAGAAATAAAACACAAAAGATACACAATACAATAGAGATACAGATATACGTGGTTCACCCAATGTGGTCTACGTCTACCAGAGAAATTGCCAGGTCCTTCCTTTATTATTATCCAACAAATGAAGGGATACAACCTATATCACACTTGTTGTAACTTCCTCTTTTTTCTCTCACAATATCCTCACTCAGAATACAATATTCGCAATAATACATGGCCGCAATACATTTCCCTCATAAAAGATGGTTTCCTTCTAGGGAAACAAACCCTAACACAACTTCTACCATTAGATCCATGACCTTATAATGAACAATCCATATTTATTATAAAATTACAATATACATTTACATGGATTTTTTTTCCTTTGGGGGATTCTCCCTTGAACCCCCATCGGGGAACATTGTCCCTCGAACCCCTGCTAGGGGCCTACTTTCCCCTGGACCTCACAGAGGTGGTAACCCCCCTCTGTACTCCCCCACGTGGAGGAGTGTACATTATTCCGAGGTGTAAAGTCTTCATGGGGTATAAACACGGCTGAAAACAAAGACCTTTGAATCAGGAAGATAATCAGGCTCCAAAACCAATATGAATGTGGCCATAGGGAAAAAGATGATGAGGTCCCAAGGGGTGCAATATGGCCCTAGCATGAAGGTGGTTGGGGTAGAGGCAAGGGCCAAATGGAAGAGGGAATTGGTGGCCCAGGGGAAAATGGGGGTGTAGGTAGAGGTAGGGTCTAAAGAGTTGACGGGGTTAGGGATAAAGGCTTACTTCAACTAAGCCTTGGATTCCCCCCTTTGACCATATCAAGGCTTTGGGACATTTATTCCCTAGCCTAGGGATAACTAAGTATATCACATCTCGAGGCCCACAGGTCCTAGACATGGAGTACCGATATCCAGATGACTTATGCATGGCCCTAGAGGGCCCCTTTTTTCTTCAGTGTAGTCCATGTATCACCACCAAAAGTATCCATAACACCAGCCTGATCCTGAAGTACTAGTCAGTCTTTCTCTATGAAGTAATGTGTGACAAAAATCTTGTCTGACAACTATAAGAATATCTAGTATAAATAGGACAATATACAATAATCCATTTAAGGATAGTAAATATATTTAATAATAATTGTATAAGAATGAATAAGATGATATGTATACAATGAGAATGAGGGCTTGCTTATATACCCACACATGGGTGCCCTTACTAACAATCCTGTCCTTTGAGGCATGTCTTTTCATTATTACTAATTATTATTTATTAATTTAATCATTATCTATTTATATCTTATTTATATGTATATTTATGTTCATAACATTTCCTTCCTCTTAAAAATGATTTGTCCTCAAAGCATACTTATGGAAGACTTATCTCTTTCTATGGATTGTAATATTGTCTCTTGATTCTTCATCTTTAATCTAGTGATCGTTGAGGACTTGAGACGATAAGATCTTTTAAGTGTTGAGAAAAATTGTTGAATTATAAAAGAGTCTACCCACCCTAGTTCGATCTTTTGTGGAACTATGTATTTATAGGGTTCTTGAAAGAAACTTGATGTATTTCAAATCTTATGATAATGTTTACTTTGAGCACCACTTGTACTGGAAGTAATATTCTTCGAAATATCTATCATTTCCTTCTGTTGAGACATTGATTGGTTGAAATATCTACTTTTGTGATTAGGACGTCGATAACGAATCCTTGCAACTTGATCTTTATTTATTATACTTGCATATTTTTCTTGATTAAATTTTGGAACTGAGTCTTCTTCATATCTATGGTTTATTTGTACCTTGACATTTGAAAACTTGTTTACATTAGCTGGATTTGCATACTTTTGAGTTGTAAGGTCTATCATCATTTCCTTATCGACTAATGATGTTTTGTGATCTAGCTTTTCTTGTAAAGTCTTCTTATCATGCTTCAACTTTTTAATTTGTGTTAGTAAATTTTTATTATGAACCCTTAGGCATGAAATTTCTTCTTCATCTTCTGATTTGCCGACTTTATTTATAATATTTCGATTCTCTGGCTTTTCATCTTTCATCTTTTTAATTTGTTCAAGCAATTTTTGATTAAGGTTATTCAAACGAGAAGCTTCTTCATCCTTTCCTGATAATTTCTTCCCGAGATATTGATTCTCTTGCTCCAACTCCTGGACATGTTGTTTTGTATCCCTTGACTTCTCAATTTGAGTAAGTAGTTTTTCACTGTGATTCTTTAAGCAAGATATTTCTTGGTTTTTATCAGCAATAACTTCATGATATTCTTTTTGCATCTTTGATATCGAGTTCTGATTATCTAGAAGGACCACCTTCAAGACATCTTTAAAGTATTTTGATGAAGGTGTTATCAAGTTTGACCTCATAGTAATGTCTTGAAGAGTTATCATCTTCTTTTTATAGGGAAAAGTCACAATTTTTTTTCTATGTTTAAAATGAAGGTACCTAGTTTTGTTAACTAGTGTAACCTGAGAATGATGTCAATCTCTTCTTGAAACATAGTTGTAACATTGAATTGAGATATATATTCATAATCATCAATTGTTATTTGCAATTTTTTTTTGTCTTTTCACTTATGTTATGTTCCGAAATAAATAGTTGATTCGCCAAATTAATATTAATAGATTTCTCATCCTGGGTCATGATGATAACGATGTTAACCTCTCTTCTTTGAATAATCCCTTTGAATGTAAATAAATCGTAATTTGAAATGAAACATCCTTCATAATAAAATCTTACATTCGTCATTTTAGACTCGTCTATTTTTTAATAATCCCTTATAATACAAAAAATATAAAGCGAAGAATACACAATTGATCTATCTTTATATATAAGCAATTGTGTATTATTTGCTTTATATTTTGAGTAGGCCCTTGATGATTTACTTCAATTTAATGTAAGATTTATTCCTTATGCTTTATATTTTTTTTCACCTTCCAATTTATAATTGATCCAAGAGGCTCCCTAGGTCCAGAAAATGCTCAAAAATGAAAGTTCTTAGAATTGGACGAAACCAATTCCATTGTGTATGTCTCGTCTTCCCGATTCTGACCATATATTTACTTCCTCAAAAGGGCCCCGTATGCGAAAGATATCACAATCTGATAAGATACCCAAACAAGGAAAAATTCAACAGTCAAATTGGTAAAAAGTCAATTTTGACGTCAGCATGACATCATCATGATCACACGGCAGGGGCAGGTGTTGACATGTGGCATGCTAATTGGGCAGGTGTGACAGGAGTGGACCAATAGATGCTTGACACATGACATATGGTTGAGTGAATGTGGTGGTGCCACGTGGCCCAGTCATGGGATGCCACATGGCACCCCGTCTTTGGTTGGTGGCTATGTTAAAAATATTATGTAACTCATGAGATTCGACTCCACGACCTATTGATAGGGGAAAGACCTATGGACAAGTCATATGCCAATGCGCCAACCATGGGACTTGCTTATACAAGCCCACCACATTTTATTGAAGTGGATTAGCGGTCAGAGAAGAGGCGGAAAGGGCTGGGGCTAGCCCCAACCCGCGGTCCTATCACTTAATACACCCACCAGTTATCATGCCTGGGATCTAACAGGTATGGAGGGCTGATCGATGGGGGCTTATCCTCCCGATCGTACCCTGGTCACATGAAATCCGCCCACGATCCAGTAGCTAGAACTGGTTTAAGGCTAGCGCGTAGCCCTTTGGGCTGGCACTTGGCCATATGTAACTCATATTACCATATCAAAGGGGCATGTGCCAACCACTTGGGGGCTACTCTGTAATTTTGTTACATAAGTGGTTATTTGCCTATAGTTTTTCCTAGAATAGGTATTTTTGAGGATTTCTTTGCCATTAGGAGGGGGATTTGATCCCGAGAAGAGGCCAGATCTTCAGGGGAAGTTGGGTTCTCTTGTTGGGCCTAAAAACTATATAAACCAAGATTTTTGAGCTTGAGAGGTAACTTTTTGATGTAGGGATTTTGAGGAGTAGCTTGTGTAATTTTCCCATTTCTCATGTTTTGAGAGGCACTGAGTCATGTTTTGAGAGGAGATTGTTGAGGCTTGTATGTATCTCAACAAGGAGGTCTTGTACAACAAATCAGAAGTCTTTTGTAAGAGAAAAGAGCCAATGTAAATAGAACTTGAGTATTTGAAGAGAAATAAAGGGGTCCTCCACTTGGAAGCGAGCCCAGAGATGTAGCCAAAGATCGGTGAACTTCGTTAACAAGTTCTTGTGTCTATTTCTCTTTCTTGTTTGATGTTATCTTCCCTTATTTTGCAACATGGCTTATGATGANTAATACAACCACCAGTTATCATGCCTAGGATCTAACAGGTATGGAGGGCTGATCGATGGGGGCTTATCCTCCCGATCGTACCCTGGTCACATGAAATCCGCCCACGATCCAGTAGCTAGAACTGGTTTAAGGCTAGCGCGTAGCCCTTTGGGCTGGCACTTGGCCATATGTAAATCATATTACCATATCAAAGGGGCATGTGCCAACCACTTGGGGGCTACTCTGTAATTTTGTTACATAAGTGGTTATTTGCCTATAGTTTTTCCCAGAATGGGTATTTTTGAGGATTTCTTTGCCATTAGGAGGGGGATTTGATCCCGAGAAGAGGCCAGATCTTCAGGGGAAGTTGGGTTCTCTTGTTGGGCCTAAAAACTATATAAACCAAGATTTTTGAGCTTGAGAGGTAACTTTTTGATGTAGGGATTTTGAGGAGCAGCTTGTGTAATTTGCCCATTTCTCATGTTTTGAGAGGCACTGAGTCATGTTTTGAGAGGAGATTGTTGAGGCTTGTATGTATCTCAACAAGGAGGTCTTGTACAACAAATCAGAAGTCTTTTGTAAGAGAAAAGAGCCAATGTAAAGAGAACTTGAGCATTTGAAGAGAAATAAAGGGGTCCTCCACTTGGAAGCGAGCCCAGAGATGTAGCCAAAGATCGGTGAACTTCGTTAACAAGTTCTTGTGTCTATTTCTCTTTCTTGTTTGATGTTATCTTCCCTTATTTTGCAACATGGCTTATGATGACTGAACTCTTTATTTCATTTATGAGAATCAAGTAAAATGTCATAATTTTTATTCTGCAACAATTCGTAGAAATTATTTATTTCACATTCTTATCGATTCGATGCATAAAGCACATAAACTTAACTTGCAGTTTTGTCAGTAAAACCTCTAATTTTTGGATCAATAAAACCTCTCATTTTTGGATCAATAATACTCTTTTTATACCTTTTCTTCTTTTAGACTTGAACCCCCACCCTTTTTTTCCCTCACTTATATAGTACTTTGAACATTCATTTTAATCGCTTTTAAAAAATAACCTTAGTACTATATTTAACCTTGGAACTTCTTGGAAATTGAAATAACTACTTTATACCTTTTTTATTTGGAATTTAAAATATTTTTTTTCCTTTGTAATATAATATTAGAGCTTCCACCTTTATAAGTATCGCTTTGTGTCACTAATCACCTTTCCTCTTTGACTTAATATATGATAGTTATAACCTTCTAATCGTTTGATTATACCTTGGCTAAATTTCCATTTATAACCCCTTTGATTTCCGTACACGAGTCACGAATTTTGGTAGAGGTTTTCAGACTRATATTTTATGCAATTGTAATCTCCATGTCTAGTAGCAATGGTACGTTTCTTTACAACAATTTMAATATCCTTCGTAGTTGGCATCGATAAGTGGAACAAGTCTTGGTATGGGTTTGGTGTTGAAGCTAACCACTCCAATTAGTGACTCTATGGAGACCACAAATTAGTGGCCACGATTTCTCAGTCCACAAAATTTTTAATCAGGAAATGGTAGCTACGACTCTCAAATTGGTGTTGTTAAGCGATTCCCTAATTAACTACAACAATTCAAACCCTTATATCATTGTGTGACCTATCCGCCCAGTCGTAACACACTATCAAAGTCAACAACTATGATGTCCGAAGAGGTTGCATTGCACGGTTATCCCATGAATTAATTCCTATAGACATGCAATGTACCCGTAATTCCATAGATAACTTTGAAGGCTTAACTTTTTTGATTTGCAACAGACTCATTTTATATATTTCCTTTAACATTCAACATGAATGGATTGGTAGTTGTTTTAGTCGTTGGTATCAATTGTTTGCAGATGTTTGCAACAAAGATAAACCTTCCTTCCACCAACTTTGGTTTAGTGCTTCCGATCTCGTGATTTTCTGGTTATGTTCTTGAACCTTACAATACAATGATTTTTCTCTTATACAAAATTTATGGACTTTAAAATTTTGCAGTGGAATCAGACTTTTTTTTTAAATGGAAAAATTCCCTGGTGTGGTCAAAGACTCGGAGTTCCACGAACTCTAAAAATTTTAGTGGCCAAGGGCCTATAGGTATGTTTCCAAAGGCACAAATTTTGACCAAGGTCTAGTGGCCAAAAGCCAAGATCAGACAAGGTCTGCTAAAGAGACTAGCCAAAGGCCGGGAATAGAAAAACAAAGCTCTGATACCAATGTGACAAACAACCTGTTTGACAACTATACGAATATCCAGTATAAATAAGACAATACACAATAATCCATTTAAGGACAGTAAATATATTTAATAATAATTGTATAAGAATGAATAAGATGATATGTATACAATGAGAATGAGGACTTGCTTATATTGAAAAGAGACATTGACTCGTTGTGTTTAAATACCCACCATTGTTAAGTTAAACCTCATCTCTTCTCTACAAGTGTTAGACGCACCAGTGTGCACTAGGTTATTTTACTGTCTTTGCTCTCCTCGGGTGTTAGCTATTGGTTCCGTTGCAGAGACTTGGAGTGATAAGTAAATACGGTATGGCTCACTGCCATGTCTTGTTCGAAATGTGTTTTTGCCTGTGGTTGATATAATTCTCGGAAGATCCTCAGCTCTCTGTATTTTTGTTTAAAATATGAACAGGCTCTTGTTGCCTCCTTGCATTTGATCTTGACAGAACCTGATTTGGACTCTAACCGTGTTTTCTCTCCTCGGGCACCTTTTGGGGTTGTCAAGAATTGGTTATCATTTAAATAGTTATGGAGGTCTTTAAAACATATGCTCTCTTGTCGATTCTCTGTCTTGTCCTTGTATGATTAAATTGTTTGAATAAGAATGAAACAAGCGATTGCATACAATCGAGGGTTGTCTTCCTATTTCATTGTTGTTTCGCTCATTGTGTTTAATCCAACGTGGTCGTGATTGCATAGGAACACCTATGTGAAGTTTACTAAGCCCGATTAGGGTCCTGGAAAGTTTAAAAATGATGCCTGTGTGTCAATCAAGTTCTGTTCACTCATATTGATTGGTTATATTGGAACATCACACAAACTACCAATTGTTTTAAAGGAAGTTATACCCATAGAGATAAGGCTCGGTTG
>JASDQU010095567.1:8679-21772 GCA_032191745.1 Picea mariana | reverse complement strand
ATCCCACGGAATGGGAGCCCCATCAAGAAATACACATCCTCGACAGCCGAGAATTTCAACTATTTTCCTCTCACTATGAAGCACTGTAGATCAGTGCTCCACATCGTAATCAGATACTGAAGTAGTAAATCCTACGACCATATTAGAGGGAATTCAAAGAACTTGAGAAACTCATAGGCTTCCAAGTGTCTTTGCATGCCTGGCTGCTCTCTCAGTGCCTCCCATAGATGGTCCCAGATGTGCTCTCTCCAATGCACTGGCATCGTAATATCTAGAGTATGACGATCACCTGCATCCACATATAAACACTTGATCAGCCTCATCATCCATAAAAAAAACATCAAAAATTCAAAAATTTAAAACCCCTTAGCCTTGCCTCCAGTGCGTAGCTTTCACCCAGACATGTGTGCACATGTGCATGCCTGTTCTTTCACAAATGGGAACTAATGAGAACATGTCTGAGAAACCGCTACGCAACTTTCAATGATATATGCAGGCATCTCATGTGTGCATGTATTCCCCTCCCCTGCGCCCACATGCGTAGTTGTGTCAAGCACAACTGCAAACTATGAGATGGAAAAGGGATTATACCCATGCACATGTGTGCATGTATTCCTCCTTTTCTTGTGCACTGGTGGGCCCCTACCCAAAAAATCCCCTGTAGGACCCTCCGTACAGTCCCTACCTACAAATGAATCATTTCACAGGATGCAGGAGGATAGGACCACTAACTTGTCTCTCACCACTCCCAGATAGGTAGCCTCATGCTCCCACAATCTCCAAATCTCCTCAAAGTACTCTCGTTAGTTCATCTATAGTGACAGGTACAAATGAGGTGGCATTATGTTCTAACCAGCCATATATAGTCCCTTTTTCCCAAATTACATACTCTGTTATAGGATCCTAGAGCCTTCATTTTTCGATCCTGTCTCAGCTACGAGATCATGGTCCCACCATCTACACATTCACATTCCCTGGGTCATCATCTGCACTTGGCCCCGGAGGGGCATTTTTCTCACATCATGTTCAGGTGCGCATGTTCATGTTAAAATTTTATCAAATAGTTGCTATATGTTCTTTATCATCAGATATTGTTCACGTCAGATATTTGGTTTTCATGTGTGCAGGTACTTGTTCCGCAATCTTACAACCCCTTCAAGTATATGTTCGACACTGGCATGTAATTATTCCCTCTGTAAATCAATTTCATCTCCCAGTCATACCCTCTTACAATTACCTTTCGGGTCCTTACATCCGGCTCTGTAGTACCTTTACCTCTACTACATTTGGTTATTGCCACTCGATAACACTCTCCCCCACATGATTTTTCCCATTCATAGTTCCCCTTGGCAACTTGACACTCATGCTTATTTCAACCCCTAGAGATGGGAGTCTCGATAGTTTTATGAACTTCTAAGAATAAACCCCATACTTCTTCTCATCATATTGCTAGCTTTCCCAATGGACTCCCAGGTCATATCATCTCAATTCTATTGACGGCACCTTCACAGTATCATTATCCCTTTCATATCATCCACCATCATTTTTCCCATCTGCATATTGTCCTCCATTCATTTACCTAATACAGAAACCCACCCATGGGGCCTCCACCCTCCACAATTTTTATTTCACAAAATTGCGCCTTAACATGCCAAGTCATCTTTCACTGGGGCACTTATTTCTGTATCTGTATACTCAACCCCAATTATTCTTTATTTCTTTGGTAATTTTAAAAGAACCTTTGTTTCCAACATTTACTTAGATTTTTTCGTCACCCTTGATGGCCTTCTTTTCCTGGAAAAGAAACCCATGTATCCCTTGGTTGGGGCATCCACTCTCTTTTCATACCAATATCATTCACAAACCCCAAGTATCCCAAGTCCATATACCTATGATCTCTCAGTTTTTCCACTTTGTTGGACTCTGGCACAGTTTAACCCCATATCTAGTTGTCCCCCTAACACTAGATCTAGTTTTACGGTTGCTTCCAATCATCCTTCAAAAATTCCCCAACCAAGGGAAGTATTGAGTCTCCCTGAATCTTGACTTCATTCATGTTACCCGTCAGAACCTGATATCATCTTAGTGGATTTCACGAAGCCATTTGCTTCTTGGATTAGCATCTCCCTTCCTGTCAACATCAGCACAGTTTCCAGAAGGACGACGGTATCTTGACTCTCGTTACCTTTACAATGAGGAGTCTCGGATGGCACAGAGAGAATAATCATTTCTCTCTGATTCCATTGACCCCCATAACATTTGACTTCAGAAAACTCTCATGTTACAGTGGTTCTTACTATGTGACTATTGCAGTTGTTTCATACCAGCCGAAGACCTTTCAATTTGTTAAGCCATCAATTCCTATGAGTCATTGACAATTATTACAGTTGTCCTTACCTCACTTCAGAGTCCATTCATCATTCAAAACTATCATCTGTCATTATCAACCGCCCCCGACGGAGCTGCAGTTATCTACATCAACATACATATTCATTTACAGTCTCACATTTTGGTTACATGACATGAGCATGGGGCATGCCCGCCTCGTTTGTACACAAATTTTCCTTTTTTCTCCCTATAGAAATGTTTGGGTCCCACATTTTGCCCTCTCCCTTCGGTGGATCACTCTTGCAGTTCCTCTCTTCACTCTTCATTACAATGGCACTCTTAGAAAAAGAAACATTGATGTATTTTGGATATACGTACGCTCCTAACCTCACACATCAGGGGCCATCTATTATCACTAAAAAATCGTCTGCAACATTGCACGCAAATGGTTAAAGAAACACATCAATTCCAATAACAATTAGTCCACCTACAACACTAAAATGCATTCAAAAGGAAAAAACTATACAATTGGGTCAAAAATTGAAATGCGCAGATTCATGAAAGGAAGCACGCACACAGTGTGCAGTGTGTGCGGGCCAACACAACCCTCAGCACGCACAATGTGAAAAGTGTGCAATTGTGTACAAGAAAAGACGTGAACTTATATTAACAGTGCATTTATGGATCTTGTCGGCCCCTCAACCACTTATGGACCACCCCCCAACACGATTTGACCCTCATATCTGAGAGAAATATGAATGGGGGGTTGGTCAAGGACTAGAGGGTGCCCTAAAAGGCCCCTTGTTCACACTATGAACCAATTACATTTTTCCATGTATGAATGCTATAAATAAGAGCCATGGGTGCACTAAGAAACCAAGATCTTCATAGTATTGTTATGCTGCAAGAATTCTCCCTTGAGAATCCTCTTTTCTCTTTGGAGCCTTCAAGAACCATTGCAATAGGCCATTCCACTCACCTATTGATGGAATAGGCATTGTTATTCTTCACCATTTTCCATTTCTTCTATTGTATGAATATCTCTCCATTAGGTAACTTAAGATCCCTCCCAAGGAGGAAGAGGGGACTCATAAGTCCCTATTTTTCTCTATGGTGTTTTTCCTACTAATCTATTGATCCATTGGTAGCATTATGTTGGTCATTGTTTGATTTTCATGGTTCTAAGTTTCTCATTCTTTCTAACATTTATTTCTTAGTTGTTTTAGTTTATTTCTTTGTTTATACGTGTGGTTGGCTTGTTTAACCCACTCACAAACTTTTTTCTTCTCTAGCAGGCTCATCTAGATATGCTAGTGGTGTTGTTTTTCTCACCCAAGTGACAAAACCAACACAACACTAATATCCACTTCACCATGCACCTCTATACGTGTTCTTGAGGTTGTCCAAGTCACTCATATTTATCCTCATATGTGTGCTCCTTATCTGCACCAAATCTTATGCCCAGTAACCTTTTGTACTAAAACCAATTGTTGATCTTTTCCTTGTGTGTACCCCACCATCTTGCAGGTGTAGATTTTAAAGAAATATATAATGCTGGTAATCTATGATTTTCCACAACCTCTACCTCATACTTTATTAAAAAGTCTTATAAATCATTCAATCCATAAAAAGTTGGAGATTCTGTTACCTATGTACCAACCCATCTCAGCGCGCGTGTCATTTTGGCACACCTTCTGGTAGATAATTCATGTAGTCATTGTTTCTAGTTTTCCATTCATGTGCCAGAGTCTGAAGCACAAGAACTAATACTCCTCCAACTAGGCATGCCATCTGTAGTTGGGTTTATATAATCTTCTTCATTCGTGGTAGTTATGTATAGGTGATTCACATCTTATGTAAGAATATTATCTGTAATAGGTTCCACATACCTTCCTCCTTCTAAGGGATCCAATGGCGTAATAAATCTCTATTCTCCAGACTCAAATATCATTTTCCTTGCCTTCAAATTGATAATATCTTGGTTATCAAAGGCCCAATCCAGACCCAACAGTATTGGATATGGAAAAGTATTGTTCACTATGTCAATGACTTCAAAGTCAGCCATGGTGCACACACCATCTAAGTCAACTGGAATCCCCTTCAACCTCCCAATTGGCACCACTCTGTGTTGATTTTCTAACTTCAACTGAATAGGTGAATACCCTAATTATTGTTCTCCCATAGCTTCCCAAGTCTTCTTTGGAATAACATTGACTTCAAATCCTAAGTCTAGTATAATATCCTCCATATTGAAATATCTTATGTTGGCATTCAATCTGAATTCCCTACTGGTTCTTCTCTTCTTACGAACCTGATTTACTCTTTTTACCCCTTATTCCTCAGGATTACACTTTTCTAACAAATTTTGCAGTACTTGTAAGGATTTTTTTATCACTCAACAATTTGACACAAGATCCCAAAAAATTTCTTAAGTTACTTACTTTTTTTGAACATTGTTGTTGATTGGTCTGATTGGATAATGAAAGCATGTCATAGACTGGTATCTCATCTACTGGCTTTGTTCCAGAAGTGGACACAATATTTTCCTTCAAGATATCTTGTGTAGCTTCCTTAAATATTTCTTTCTCTTTGCGCGCATCAAACTTCTATTTCGATGTTGTATTCTTCCTGACCCACTGGTATTGGTCCTAATCCTTCTTGGCTAGATATTCTCATGTCTTAGCTCCACCTTTAGTCACTATGTTAATATTATTTTTGTCTTCTTCTTTATTTTACACCCCGATCCATTGCACGTTAGGATTAGTCTGGTTCCTCTTGTCCTGTATTTTTATCAACAGTGTTGGACAGTATTTTTTTTCATGGTCTATTGCGCGACAATACATACATGTCGTAGGTGGTTGTGGGAAGTCTCTTGCATAGTTCCTTGGATTCTGACAGTTATGACAAATAACTAGTCCTCGACCTCCTCCAAAGCCTCTTCCTCCACGACCTCATCCTCTAAATTTTCCTCTATTTCCCTGATTATCTTTACGCGGTGTGTTATATTGTGGTCCTTGATTATATTGTGGTTGCAAGTTGTTGTACTGATGTGGTGTTTCCCACTATTGTGAAGGATTATATTGTTGTTTCCATTGAAACTTCTATGCATTATACTATCGTTGTGCTACAAGCTACTGCGCGGGATTATATTGTGGCTATTGCACATTGTTATACTGCAGCTGCTACGTAGATTGTCCTGTTATATGTTCATCATGCACCTTGTATGTATCTGCAATCCTTTCTTTCATCATCTCCAAGGTTCTACAGTCCTTGTCTTCATCTCCAACTGACTTACAAAAGTTACAAAATGTGCTCTTCTATATTGTCTGATATTTCTGCATCAGGGGGAAATGATAGTGATCATGCACATGTGATTTTCAAATTTTGCACCATGGTCCTCCTGAAGCTAAAGGGTTTGGCATAACCACTCCAATATACTACGAAAATAATGGAAACTCATTCTTGTGATGGCCTTCTGTCCTGCACATTGTACACCAGACATCTTCTCTTTTCTCCTTTCCTTTGTTCTAATTCAACTAGAATGTTAAGTTCTTCAAATATTTCTTCATCTCTTCCACAGCTGGATCTTTATGCTTGTATTGGTTTTCCTCTAGCTGTAAGGCTGTCTGCAAAGCCTCACCCTAACTTTGGAATTTTTGTTGTCTCAAAGGATACTTCAAGTGTGGAAACAATGAATTAACAAACATATGTCTATGTTGTGTATCACTAATAGTGTACTTTAAATTAAAGTTTAACCTCTTGAAATTATAGTCCACTTCCCAGACTGATTCTCATGGTTTATGATTGATCTCTATCATTTCATTCATAAACTGGTCTTATGAACTTCACTTATGAAATTCATTTAGTAACTGCCTCTTCACATCTTCTACAGTTGTAGGAGTTACTGTTGGGTTATTTTTTGAGAGACCCATGTACCAGTCTAATGTGCGGTCTCTAAATGTGATTTCCAACTATGTAACCTTTGTATCCTCATCTATAATCTTCTTTTCTACCCATATATTCTCACAGATGAAAAAATGTTTCTCTGGATCATCTAACCCATCCCCTCGGAACTCTGGTAACCTAATAGTTGGATCTTGTCTTGCCATTGTGAAATTTGTTGAACTACCACCTTCATGTGGTGTAGATACTTGACTGCTACTTGTTGAACTTTATCTTCTACTACTGGACCCACATCCAGGAAAAAATCTTCTACCACTAATTACTTGCTGGTTAACTGCTTTTTCTTCTTCAGTTTTCGTAATCGCACATGGGTTTCTGGTTTCCACGCTAATTCGGATCTTGAATGGAGATTATTATTCTACGCCAGACCCATGACCTCTAGTTTTTCTCTCATATGTGTCATGCAAGATATCATGAATCTACCCCGTGGCATGGAGATCCTCTACCTCTTCCTCATCGATGTACAAGCCCTCTCACTCTACTACATCCATCTTCTTATTATTCATCCTATACTGGTGGGGTCGTCTGCTATACATCACACCTAAATTCCTTATGATTTCCCTGGTATGTTCATCATCCATAATGATGGGGTCGATTTCCTCTTTCTTCTAGTTATTCTCTAGATCCTTCTCCATTTCTCATATCCTCCTTAGTGATTTCCCCAACTCCCCCATGTGCATAGACTAATTTAATTGTCTGATTCCATGGTCATTGCACCTTTATCATGTAGTAAGATCTTGATTGACGTGTAAAGAGACATAATGTACCTCCCTCTGGGTCCCTTCAATAAATCCTTCTCTGTGGCAGTATATGACTTCAATGTATCTACTGCAAACTCAGTGATAAACCCCATAGTTATGTTGTTTAACCAAAAATCCACTACGCATGTGAATTTTTTATTAACTCTTTCCAATCACATGATATTTTCAACAGCCCACACTACTGGGCTAATCCAATTAGTTGAATGGGTATCTTTCAACATCAATATCCACTCATGTAATAACTCTAAAAGAAAAAATAAATATGATTCATGTAAATCAGTAAACACATACCTCTACAAGTACTAGTGCGATGTATACCTAGAACCCTTATTATATTTTTGCGCGAACTCTAACTACTTTGTCTCCAACCATATTTCAATCTATTTCTTCATAGGATTCCATGCTCTGAACATCCCTTACTACCACTGCATCTTCTTTAAAAAAACCCTTCCTGGCTCTCCTTCTAAGTTCGAGCTAGCAACAGACCCATTTTTTGGATGTATGGGATGACTCGGGTTCTACCTTAGTACTCCAACAAAACGCTTATCACCATCGTCCCTTCTGGTAAACCAAAATTACACACTCTGCACAGAGTGTACAGTGCAATCTCACCCAAGATGATTTTGGGGTGACTGCAAGGCGCAAGTGTCTTCGTCATGGAAGGGATTGGGGTTGTTCATATTACTTCTCTTTCTATTTAACCATGCACACTATTACATTATTCGACAGATTCATTCATTCATTCATTCATTCATAACATCCATTTTTCATATCTATTCTAGTGTGCACTATAAGTAAAACCATTCATTCATCTATATAACCATTCAATCGTAACTATAGAAATAGTAAAACATTCAGACACATTGCACACAAGGTTTTACCGTGGTTCACCCCCCCTGGGGATACCTCCACAAAGATCTTCTACTTCTTTTCTTATTCATCAAAAGGAGTGGTGCGCATTACATAATAATAGAGAGTAGTGAGGAGGACTAGGATCACACCAAGCCCCAAAAATTGTGACCTGACCCTCAGCTACATCTCCAGATTGACTCTATTTAATCTCTACAGCTCTCAAAATAGAATTCAACTCAAAAAGGTTCTTCAAAATAGTTCTCTCCAAACGATTTGACAAAGATTAGATCCATATATAGCTCTTAGACTATACCCTAGACCTCTTCTATTTATACTACAAAAATGGGTTGAAAACCCTTAAAATACATTCCAAAACTCTACCCTAACATGGCTAGGTTTGTCCCCATCTGTGTCAGATTTCCACAAATCCTGTCACGCGCACTTCTTTTCCTCAAAATGTGGTGCGCTCTCCTTTTTGGTCCAATCTTCCTTGTTTGTTTCACTGTTCTCGCAAAAATGTTTGCTTCAACAATAAAGAATTTTGGGTCTAGAAACCCCTCACAACAGAAGCAAGGCAAGGGAAGTCCCAAACCACAGAACAAAAGGAAGAGAAAAGATGGATATACTCAGGAAAACCACTCTAAGATGAAAAAAAAGAAGGACAATGGAAATATGAAGAAATATATCAGGAAGTGGTGTGACTTCTATAAGATCCTCTGTCATAACACTATTGATTTCCACTCAAAGCAGTCGTTGGTGGATGAGGTGAAATCCTCTAAATCATATGTGGGTTCCAACTCTGATTTAGAACCAAAAAAGGTGAGACGAATCATTGACACAGAACCCAGTGCCACTGTTGCTACCACCAAGATCCATCCTGGTGAACCTAATGATCCAGAGGAAGGTGAATTCCTTTTTAATTCATAGATGTGGTTGAAAGGCACCCCACTGCACTTCATCATTGATAGTGGTAGCCAGAATAAACTCATCTCAATGGAGTTGGTGAAGTGGTTGGCCCTATCAACGATGCCAAACCCACATCCCTACACCATCGGATCGCTCTTCCAAGGAAGCGATCTTTCCGTCAACCAACAATTCCATCTATACTATGGCATCAATCCCTTCAAAGATGAGGTATTGTGTGATGTTTCTCCCCTTGAATGTTTTGATGTTCTTTTGGGTCAACCTTATTTATGGAAATGTCGTGTTTTATATGAGTCTAGGCCTCATAGTTTTATTATTACTTTGGACAGGAAATTGTACAGGATACCCGAGGTAGTCCTACCTAGTTCCATTTCCTTGATCTTTTCCAAGAAATGCAGGAAGGTCATCTCTTAGACCAGGAAGTTTGTCTTCTTCGTGATTCTCTCTCAAAGTGAGTGAAAGATTGCAACCACATCCATGGCCTCTGCAACTGGCCTCTCCACACAGCAGAAGCAAGTGGATAAGGTCATGGAAGAGTACAAATACATCTTCTCCTCATCTAATGGGGTACCTCTACACTGTCAGTTCAAGCATTCTATCGATCTTACCCATGTCACACCATTATCCAATGGCCTAGTCTATCACCGCTTTCTGTTATAAAATCAAGAGATCAAGTGTTATATCCAAGAACAAATCCAAAAGGGGAACTTCTAACCTATATCATCACCTTATGGAATCCCAATCATGCTTGTGTAGAATAAATAGATAACCTTGTGACTTTTCATTGATTATCAAGCCCTAAATAAAATCACAGTCAAGAACTGCTACATGATTCCCTAAATCGACGATCTCCTTGATCAGCTCAAGGGGGGAAAATACTTCAGTAAGATTAATATGAAGTCTAGCTAGCATCAGGTCCCAATAGAGTAGAGAGATGTATGGAAGACTTCCTTCAACTCAAAAGGTATTTTTGAATGGTTGGTCATGCCCTTTGGTTTGACAAATGCCCCAACAACTTTCATGAGGATGATGGACGATATCTTGCACCCTTTAACCAATTATTTTGTATTGGTGTATTTGGATGACATCCTCATCTACAAAAAGACTTGGGTGGAACACTTACAATATATTCAACAGGTTCTACACACTCTGTGGCAACACAATATATATTCCAACTTGGAAAAATGCTCCTTTGGCATGGACAAGGTCTAATACCTAGGCTACATTGTTGATGAGCATGGTGTGCATGTGGATCCAGCCAAGATCTAGGTCATCCATGACTAGCCAGCCCCAACCACACTAACTGATCTTCGTATATTCTTAGGCCTTGCCAATTTCTATCGCAAGTTCGTGTTGGGATTCTCCCATATTGCATGGGCCCTCAACCAAGTAATCAGGGGTGGTAGTAAGGAAAATTTTCTGTGGGGCCTATCCCAACAGCAATTGTTCGATGATTTGAAGAAGCACTTGTGCTCAACCCCTGTATTTTCATTACCTGACCTACAAAAACCCTTTGAGATCAATAAATATTCTTCAGACTATGTTGTGGGCATAGTTCTCACTCAACACAACCACCCCGTGGACTATCATAGTGAGACACTATCTGATGTCGTTTGTATGTACCCTACTTATGACAAACAAATGTACTCCATTGTGAAATTCTACCTCCAATGGAGGCATTATAGTCTCGGGAAGGTGATATTCATCCAAACTGATCATAAGTTATTACAGTTCATACAAACACAAGGAAAATTGCAGAATGACCGCCATCAGAAGTGGTCCATGTTATCCCCGATTTCTAGGGATAACTGGGAGATCATGTCTCGAGGCCCACAGGTCCTAGACATGGAGTACCGAGAGCAGGATTGACTTGAGCATGGCCCTGTAGGGCCCATCCTTCTTCTTCTTCATCAGACCTATCCTGTCAGCAGCAACAACATCCATCACCATCGGCTTGGACTTGCATCGGAGAAGACTCTTTCTCCATGAGGTAATTGGTCCAGGTATCATGGTATGTGTCATGTTTGATCATTATAACTTTCAGATGTATGCATTAGGTTCCTTACATTTCTGACAACTAATTGGATCTTACAATAACCAACTTGACCATGGTTGGGGGGATAAACGGGGTGCCCTAGCAAGCTTGTATCCATAGGTTTTGGTTAGTCACCAGGGGGGATTTTGAAAAGCCATCGTCCGCTCCCACCATATTATGATTTTACATCTCATCTCCCATTCATCTATCCCATTCCCCTAGTCCGGGCATTAGGATGACCTATTTGAGGGGTTACACTTTATCCTGTGGGAAGAAGGGGCTAAAGGCCTAGGAGGTAAAAGTAGCTGGTAAAAGATAAAAGCCATAGGAAATAAAACCTAGATATGCCTCACCCAGGGATCCCCAAGAAGGAAATAAAAGGCCTCTCGATAAGAAACAAAAGGGACCTGAAGAAAAATAATAAAACAAGACCTAGCCAAGAGGATAGGGGGTCTCATCACGAGCCGGTCAATTATGTTCATAGGTATCTAGTAGTATTACATTGCCAATATTTGGTCGCCACGCCAGGGCAGTGGCCCTTGGTTGCATGGCCAAGGGAAAGGGGGTCTCATCACGAGCCCTCCTTATCATTTCTACGAAAATACTTGTGGATAACAATGTCAACTCTGGTCACCATGCCAGGGCAGTGTCCTCTGGTTAGACCTTGAAGCAAAAAGAAAGAAAAAGCAATAAATAAAAGAAATAATAAAGGCAATAAAGGGATTGGAAAGAGCTGCATCCATGACAGGTACAACTCGCCTCCTACAAAGGCACCCACGGATAATACCCACCCCTGGTTTTCACTGTGTCTGGACATCCTTAGACCATACCACCTCATATTACATGACTTGAATGATATCCTTTGGAAACTTTCCTCTTCTTATGGATGCTGGCCCAACAGGGCACTTTGTCTTTTCTTCGACTTTGTATAGTAGGTCAGTGTAATGTCTTTGAGCTATTAGATGATATGCTAGGGGTCTTATGCATGCATTTGATAAAATTAATGATGAAATATGATTGACATTACTATGATCCCAAGGACTAATGATCCCATGGAGGGCGAAGTTTTTGATGTGCAGGACCATACCCGACGGACAGGTACTAGGTGGACTGGTACACATGGGGAGATGATCAGTTCAGACCTCCATGGGGCTGAAGAGCCCATCAGATGGTTGTTGGGACCTCATTAGGGGTAAAGACAGGACAATGATTGATCGAGCCTTTGCACGAGAGAAGAAGGAGGACGTTTTCATCTAGGACGCCTTGGCTGAGCCCAGCCTAGGGGGATTGACCCACTGCAGGTGGAACATGTGCTTTATGATGCCCCAGGACGTCATCTAGAAGCCATGACATCACCTCCAGTGAGTGGTACCTTGACAAAGCAGTTTGGCACGTGTGGTAGAGCTTGGAGGCCCAATGAGGGCCAACGTTTGTCTTCTAGTGCTGAGATTTTCCCTAAAAGGGCTAACGTCTCCCTCAGAGGGGCTAGACGTCCTGCTTATTGCTCATTTAGGCTTTTATTTTAGCATTTAAATGTAAAAAAAGTATGATTTTAGTAGTCATCCTTGTCAGTTGTTTTAATGACCTAATTTTTAAATTAAAGGTCATTGGATGATATAAATTGAGGATGTTTTCCCTCATTTTGGAGATAACACAACTCACTCTCTTGTGAGATATGATTTTTAGCGCCCTAATAGGGTAGTTTTGTTGTCTAAAGTGAGGCGCACTCGATATTGGAAGGATATTTTTGGCATTTATGTCATTTATCTCAAGGAAGGTTTACAACTCGGGTTTGCTTGTGCTTTTGTTCATGACATGTAAGTGAATTTTCTTGCAAAACTTCTTAAATGAATGGTTGTAGGTATAATTTCTTGCATTTACTTATTGTATTGTTGATTTAAAACCCTAGGTAACAAGCACACAAGTAGGTTTTTGTTACATGTCCCC
The DNA here is from genome assembly GCA_032191745.1 of Picea mariana. Classification (NCBI taxonomy): domain Eukaryota; kingdom Viridiplantae; phylum Streptophyta; class Pinopsida; order Pinales; family Pinaceae; genus Picea; species Picea mariana. The sequence goes on along the minus strand of JASDQU010095567.1, from coordinate 8,962 downwards.
TTGTTGAGAAATATTTTTTAGCCATTGAAGAAAAGAGATAAAGCCTAGCCATTGCTACACTTGTCTTCTTTCTTCTGAGCTAGTGTTGAAGTCTATAAGTTGAAAAGAGAAGACGTCCTAAGCTAGATTGCCTACACCTAGGGTTTCACCTTCTAGGGTTTGAAAGCCTTGTCATTGCAACACTTTCTCCCTTAGATTTATGCTTTAAGCTAGTCGTTTTGCCAAGTCAATTTAGAGAGGGAGGAAAGAGCACGAGGCCTTGCTTAAGCAACACCGGAGTGAG
>JASDQU010095565.1:40899-52833 GCA_032191745.1 Picea mariana | reverse complement strand
AGGTGCAGATGTCTGGGATGTGGTAGAGAATGGTTATGTAAAGCCAGTCGTACTAGCTTCTAAGAATGACAAGGTAGAATTCAACTTCAATGCTAAGGCTATGAATTCTATTATGAGTGGTCTTGCAGAAGTAGAATTTGTAAAATTTATGCACTTATAATCTGCCAAAGCAATGTGGGACAAACTCATTAGTAGTTATCAAGGTAATGAGATGGTAAAGGATGCCAAGCTTCAAACCTACAAATTATAGTTTGAACAACTAAAGATAAATGAGGATGAGACAATTAATAAATTTTTCTTAAGAGTTGAGGAGCTTGTGAATGCCATGAAAGGTCTTGGTGAGAAGTTTGAAGACATATTATTAGTTCATAAGATCTTAAGATCTATGCTTGATAGATTCAATTCAAAAGTTTCTACAATAGAAGAACTAAATGATCTTAAGACTCTGTCTATTGATCAACTCCTAGGAACTCTAACTGCTTATGAAATGAGGATTAGTAAAGATAAATATACCACTAGAGAAACATCATTTAAAGAAGACAAGAATGAGGATTTTGAGCCGGATGAAATTGAAGAAAAATTTGTGAGAAGACTAAAGAAAGGATCAGGAAAGTAGCAAGTCAAGTTGCCCTTCAGATTTTTTAACTGTGGAAATATAGTTCACTTTGTCTAAGTGTCCACACAAGTAGAAGGACCAGAACTCTGAAGGTGAAGAGAAGTACAAATACAAAATATTTGGTAAAAAGAAAAGTTTATGTGTAAACAATGGTGACTCTTCAGAAGACACAGATAATGACTCCTCCTGTGAAGATAAGGTAAATGACTTCGTGTTTATGGAAAAAGAGGATTATGATAATAAAATCACATTAAGTGATGTTAATGACGAAGAATCTGTGGCCGACTTGGAAGGAGAGTTGATGATCACTTTGGAAGAGATTGACAGACTCCGGTTTAAGAAGAGAAATCAAAAACAATTGCTGATACAGTTCAAGAAAGGTAGTAAAAAACCTTATGAAGACTTTTCCCTGCTAAAAGAGGAATTAGAAGACGCAAATAAAATAGAGGAAATTTTGAAACAATATTTATCAGAGAAGAAGGCAATATGTGAAACTATGGAAGAAGAAGTAGTGAAAACTAGAAAAGTGTTGGAGAAGTTTCAAGCCTTGTATCACCAGAATCTGTCAAGCATGAAAGCCTTAGAAGGATTAGCCACCATTCTAAATCAGCAAAGGAATCCAAAGTTGAAAACTAGTTTGGGTTATGAAGAGGGATCAAGTAGTGGTTATCCAAGCAACAAAGAATCCATCAAGTTTGTTGCCTCCAATTACAACAACAATACTGCAGAAACAAAGGAAGATAATCAACCACCAAGGAGGAGTAAAGAAAAAGGTGCCATAACTGAATCTGTAGAACAAAGAAATAATGCACCCTCTGCTCAAGGAAATCATCAACATGGAATAAATCGACTTGCTCAAAGAAGACAACCATTTTCCAGGTACAAATTGTTTTCTATGGATATTGTTTCTACTGTTCTAACTTTGGCCACAAAGCTGTAAAATGTTCCTTAAGATTCAGACATGAGAAATCAAGATTCCCAAGGAATAAATATCCGCCACAATAGAGAATGAGACCGCCAAGTAACAAACAACCACATATTATAAATTGTCAAATTAAGTTTAGAGACATGCAACTGAGGAGGTCAAGAAATAATAAACAGTCAATAAGTAGACAATGCTGCAACAATCACTTTGACCTATTGAAAAATGAGATTGAATGCTATAACTGTCATAACTTTGACCAAAAAGCTACAAAATGCCATATGAAGAATTACAAAGCAGATCCAAGGATAAATCTCTTTGCTATAAATGTCAGCACATGGAAAAAGAAAGATAGTGAAAAATGTGGTCTAGTATTTTCAACTCAAAAGGAATCCTAGAATATAGACAGTGGATGTTCCAATCACATGACTGGAGACAAGGATAATATTTTGTCTATGATTAAAAGCAAAACAGGAAATGTGACCTTTGAAGAATATTGTAAGGTAAAAAATGTAAACTCAAGACAAGTGGTGGCTAAAGGCATAAGGACAGATAATGATGTCGATATTGATTCCTCCCATTCAAGAAGAGAAGAAGTAGAAGAAGAATCATGTCATAAGCTGGAAGCAGAAGTTGTGAAGGTTGAGAAGTCAAACACCCTAATCAAGTTCTTGAGCAACTCCATGACCCTGGATGAGATCTTGGATAGTCAGAGATCACCAAATGACAAATCTGGTCTTGGATATAACAAAGAATAAACTAGTACTCCTAAGAAGTCTAACACATGTACTTCATTTGTAAAAAGGGAAAGAAGGTATGAGAGTGTTTGCAATGGTTTTTTATTTTGATGAATATAATCAGAAAAGCCTTGGATTGTAGGCATCATGAAAAAAAATGAAGTTACTGTAATAGAATATCAGAAAGGCGTGACAGGGGGAGTCATTTAGTTATGGAAAGAAAAGGTTGATGAAGGAGTCCCAGTGAGAGAGGTGAGCAATATTGAGTCTGTTGCAGAGGACACAGCTGAAGCTAAATATGAACATGTCCAAGAATCAGAAGGAGAATATTGTGAGTTAGATACAAATACTCTGCAGAACTCAAATAATAGGGTCCATCCTATATGGGGGAGTTTGTGCTGGTTGAATATTTGATCCCTCCGAAACATACTGCAACAACTCAAGGGGAGCATGCTTTTTGTTTTCTTTGACATTGATGTCAAAGGGGGAGAAAATGTCTGGTCTGAATGCTACAGATGGAGGTCTAATCAGAATAGTGTAGCCGTTTAGGGTTGCCATCAATGCCAAAGGGGGAGATTGTTGGCATGTTTACAGAAAGAGTGTGTTTGTCATTGATGGCAAGGACAACAACGATGTTGGCAGGTTTACAGGCAGAGTGTGCATAGCAAGAATAGCAGCAAAGACACAAAAGGTTTATAGGAAGAGTGTGCATGGTAAGAACAACAATGAAGACACAGAAGAGAAAGCTCGAGAAGCTCAGGAGAGAGAGCGTTCTAAGACGTGTAGATGAGATCCCATACATCAAGGCTCGCAGAAGGATCAAAGGTTGTAGAACCTTTGACACTTAGAAATTCTTCCAAGTCGGGAGGATGTGTAAGCTCAGGAGGAGGAGCGATAGTGGTCGTTGGATCACCAATCCTAAATACCCGATGGTCGTCAGATCAAAGTCCATACAAGAGGAGGGCATAGAGGATGAGATTAGACCTCAACCATCGGATCAGAGCATGAAGGACTAGAAACCGTTGGATCTAGTATAACTGTGAAGAGGATAATGGCCAATATACATCCTCAAATTTGCGATATGTGAAGTCGCAAAATGATTTGGTTCGTTGGATCTAGAGGACACGTGGTGAGACATCAACATTTTGCTGACTTGCGAACTGGAGAAGTAAAAGGTGAGAGTTGTAGGAACTCGCGATATGCAAAATTGCGATGAGATCTGAACCATTGGATCTAGAAGACACGTGGCAAGAGAACATCATTTTGTTGACTCGCGATTTGGAGAAGTCAAAGGTGAGAGTTGTAGGAACTCGCGATATGCGAAGTAGAAAAATGATCTAGGTTGTCGGATCACCGAGAGATCTCGACCGTTGATATGATATGAAGCATTTCGGAGTTTCACAAGTTGGGAGTTTCGAGGCAACTCATAGAAGGAAATCACGATATGTGAAGTCACGATTTGATCACAGCCATCGGATCAATTTCAAGTGGAAGGACAGGATAAGCTAGAAAGTTGCATTGCAGAAAGATCGAGCCATTGATCCAAGATCCTAATCAAACAAACAACATTCACTTTGGATATAGAGATGCAAGGAGTTTACAGCCAAGAAAGTTTGAGATTTGAAATCCATGGAATGCGAAGTTCCGTCAACCGTCAGATCTGGAGATCAGACAATGACTGTTAGATCAGGGAGATCTACGTCAGTAGATTACTTCAACAAATCTCATCCTCAAGGACATGTATAAGACCATGTCTGCAAAGGCAGGTGGTAGACTACGTCAACAAGGAAACATGGCACAATCAGACAATGACAAGTGTCAAGTTGATTCGACATTTCAGGTACTTGGAATTCACAAATCTGAGTGACACGTGGCAGCTGCTCGGCTCATGACATGTCATCGAGTGACACAAGAGTTACGTCACTCCAGGAGTTTTACTTCAGGATTTTTACCATGAGTACTCAAGACCCAAAGTCTTGAAGGTCGAAGTCCCGGAGCAGAGGATAGTCGTTGGATTAAATAGGACACACGTCAATGGATTGTCAACTCTGGGAAAAAGAAAAGGAAGGATGAACGAGAGTTTGAGAATTGAAATATCTTAAGTCCAGAGACACGAAGGAGATCTCATAATCGTGTGGTCATGTGAAGTTCATAGCCCAAGGTCATATCGTGAAAAAGGAGCTAGTGCTCACTAAAAAGAGCTTGGGAAATGCCTTTTGAAAATGAGTTTGGTCACCACTAGAGATCACGTGAAGGAAGGGGCTTAGAAGCCAAAGAAGCCATAATTGACTGGATGTAACTGACGAGACAGACTGATTGTAACTGTAGAAAATGACTGATTTTTTATGTTAGAGAATTCGAAGAATATCAGGGTGCTCGCGAGAGGAGATGAAGAGTCTCAAGGTAACTTCTAGTGGAATGAAGACTCATCATAGAGACAATTGACATATTGAAAAGTGTCAAAGCCTGTAACTGCAACAGAGAGGATAAAGCTCGACTATGAAAGAGAATAAAAAGAGTCACACTTCCAGAGAAGGCAAAGAATCTCAAGATAAGCCATTGATGAGGAACAAACTCAGTATAAACGCCAAAGAAGATGATGAGTTGCATGGACGATATGGCAGAGGACTAGGCATGATAAATATACACAGAATATAGAAGAGATGGTGGCTGCTGTTGAGTGTGGTTCATGAAGGTAGAAGCATGCGGTGTGCAGGAGTTGAAGCACAGAAGAAGAAAGAAACATAAATGCATATATGAGATAAGAACAGAAAGCGAAGTAGACGCGAGGAGAGAGACACTGATGCAGGCAGATAGGAGCATTGTAGCACAACAGTGATGAGACTGGTAAGCCATAGATAGATACTGTATCACTGTAATAAGTTTTAGTAACGAAGTATTTATATTTCAGGGTGGTATGGAGGTGTTAGGGAGGACTGTTGTCCTCAGAGTTTCAAGTGGGTGCTTGAACACAAGGAGTTGTAGCTTCCATCTGGTTGTAGCCAGAAAAACTAGGGCAGTAGGGTGGTGCAAGGGAGAACTATTATTCTCTATTATACAGGTTGGTGCCTATGTGACTGAAAGTTGGTGATTCCATCCAGTTGGTGCTGGAACACTCAGGGAGTTGGTGCTGGAACACTCAGGGAGTTGGTGATTCCTTCTAGTGGGTTCTAGAGAAACCAGAGAGTTGGTGCTCTCAGCAAGTTGCATCTTGTATAGGTTGGTGCCTGTGTGTCTGGAAGTTGGTGCTTCCATTCACTTGGTGCTGGAACACAAAGGGAGTTGGTGCTTCCTTCTAGTGGGTGCTAGAGAAACCAGAGAGTTGGTGCTCTTAGCAAGTTGTTTCTTGTAAAACATAGATGGTAGCCTCAAAGGGAGTTGGTTCTCCTAAGAATGATAATGTATAGAAAATAGAGACTACTTATCATATCAAGAAGAAGAGGTTTTTCCCTTTATGGGTTTCCTCAGGAAAAATCTGTCTCTGTATATTTCATGTGTGTGATTGATGTTGAATATTCTATTGCTTACTTCCCTGCATTGTTGTGATCATCATTGAGTGTTTTGTAAAAAGTTTAAAATGGGCATAATTGTTTAAGCACAGTAACAACTGATTCACCCCCCCCTCTCAGTTGTCTAACACTAGAGTATGTATGAAGTGATGAGGCCATTCCTTTGGTGGTGTCATTTTCCACAGCATTCTACACGCCTCCAAGTGTTCCGTTGGTGCTCTGTGTCCTTCATATTTATGTTGTTTGTTGTTCTGTTCTACATCGAACCTTATGCATAGTAACCTCTTACATTGGTACCAGTATGTGATTGTCTCTTTGTGTGCACTCCACCATCTTGTCGGTGTGGCCTTTACTGCTAAGTCAAGTGCTAACAATATTTGGTTCTCTAACACTATGTCTTTGTACTGTGTCAAGAATGTTTCCAAATCATTTATTCCGTGGAAGTTGGGTGGTTCTCTGATTTCTATTCCTATCCATCTTACTGCGCGGTCTATTCTTACACATCTTCGCGTGGATAATTTGTGTAGCCTCTGCTACCAGTTCTCTAAAACAGTGTCTGAGTTTGTTGCACATGAAGTAATGCTCCGCCAACTGAGTACCTCATTTGCAGTTGGGTTTACGTAATCCTCATCACACGCAGTTGTTCTGTACAATTGGCCAATTTCCTCTAAATCTAGGCAAGTAGGTTCTACAAACCTCTCCCCTTCTTATGGGTCTAATGGCGTGATGCCCCTATATTCCCTAGACTCAAATGTCATTTTCTTGGTCTTGAAATTGATTATGGAATGGTTTTCAAATTCCCAATTCAAACCAAGCAATGTCGGGTAAGGTGTTGTGTCGTCCACTATTTCAATGACTTCGAAATTTGATTTAGTGCACACTCCGTCAAGATCTATTATTACTCCTTTTAGTCTACCTATTGGTAGGACTCTGTGCTAGTTTGCTAGTTTCAATTGAACATGTGAGTATCCTAATGTGGGCTCTCCCATGCATTGCCATGTCTTCTTTGGTAATACATTCACTTCAGATCCTAGATCTAGTATAAATCTCCCATATTGAAATCGCCAATGTTATCATTCACTCTAAATTCCCTACTTCTTCTTCTTTTTGTGTGTAGGTGATTAACTGTTTTAGGTTCTAGCTCTCCTTCCGTCTCACTGCTACACTTTTTTAGGATGTTTTGCAATATTTTCATAGATGATGGGTCACTTAATACTTCTACACATGATTTTAAAAATCCTTTGATTGTACTTACTTGTCCCATGGGCTGCATTTCATTGGTATGATCCAATGATGGAGGCATCTCATATTATGGTGCTTCCTTGTGTGGCTGCGCAGTTGAAGTCAACGTTGTGTCCTCCTTTTGAAATTCTTGTCTGGCCTCCTTAAAGGTCTCCTTTTCCTTTTGCGTGTCGAACTTCTTTCTTGGTTCAATGTTCTTCTTTACCCATTGGTTCTGCGCTGGTTCTTGTCAAACTGCATCAGTGCCTGTTTTAGCTCCTCCGCGGGTAACTATGTTGATATTCTGTCCTACATCCCTTGCTTTGGGTGAAATCCACTGAACATTTTGATTGTTGTGGTTCCTCTTTTCCTGAATCTTCACTAGTAGTGTCGAACATTCCTCTGTATCTTGGTCCGATGCACGATAATACTTACAAGTTGCTGATGGAAGTGAGCATTCCCTTGCATAATGTCCTAGTTGCTGACAATTGTTACATGTGACTGGTCCTCTACCTCATGCTAACCCTCCTCTGGCTTGTCCTCCTCCTCTGTAGCCTACTCGATCACCTCTCGGCACGTTATACTGAGGTGCCTGATTATTCTACGCGCTATTGTACTGAGGTTGTGTCGGGTTGTACTGCGGCTGCACGTTATTATATGGTAGTTGCGTAGTGTTGTATGGCATTGGGGCTTGATTGAACTGTGGTGCTGCTTGCCCAGTCGTCATTTCGGCCTGTACCCTATATGCATCTAATGTCCTTTCTTGCATCAGCTCCATAGTTCTGTAATCTTTATCATTGTGGCCCACTGACTTGCAAAAGGTGCAATATGAAGTCTTTGGAACTGTCTGGTATTTCTGCATCATCGTGCAGTGATAAGGGTTGTGACCTGGTTTTTTACATATTTCGCAACATAATTCTCCTGTTGGTAATGGATTCAACATTCCTACTGCCATATAATGCATGAACGTTGGACACTCGTTCTTGTTGTACCCTTCCGTCTTGCACATGGTACACCAAATGACTTCTCGTTTGTCCTTGTTCTTATTCTGGTTCAGCTGGAACATGATATTCTTCAAATCCTCTTTCAGTTCTTTGATAGCTGGGTCTATCTGTTGGTACAGGTTTTCTTCCAGTTGGAAGGATGCCTTCAGAGACTCTTCTTGTGTTTGAAATTTTTGTTGTCATAAAGGGTATTTTAAGTGTGGGAGTAGTGAATTGGAAAATAGGTGCCTATGTTTCATATCATTCATGAGGTATTTTAACTTTCCCTTCAGTCAGTTTAATATCTGGTTAATCTCCAATACAGACTCTCTTGGTTTCTGTTTTATTTCGATCATCTCGTTCATGTACTGGTCCTTTGAACTCGGCTTCTAGAACTCATTAATCAACAACTTCTTAATGTATGCCGGTGTCCTGGTCATCCTAGGGGCACTGTTTGTGTCTAGACTCATTTATGATTCTAGTGAGTGGTCTATTAGCATAATAGCTAGCTGCACGAGTTTGGTATCTTCATCAGTGATCTGTTTTTCTTCCTAGATATTTGCGCAAATGAACAAGTGCTTCTCAGGTTCTTCTATTTCTTCTCCCCGAAATTCTGGTAACCTGATGGTAGGATCATGTTCGACCATTCTGAATACTGAACTACTACCTCCTCCACGCGGTGTATATACTTGACTAGTGCTGCCTAAACTAGCTCCTCCAATTGTTGTTCCTTTTGTAGATGTACTTCATTCTGTCGGACTTCCTCCGAACTGCGGTTGTCTAAATGATGGTGTTCTCTTTGGTGTATTAGTCGCACATGGGTTTATGGGTTCCACACTGACATTAATATGGATAGGATAGTTTCCTTCTCCTCCTGTTATTAGACCTCTCATTTTCCTCTCGTATGTTGTGCACAGGATTTCCTCAATATGATCCACAGCCCGGAGATCCTCTACCTCTTCCTCGTCACTCACCAAGCATTTCCTCATGGCTATAGCTCTCTTCTTGGTATTCACCTTGTATTGGTAGGGTGCTCTGCTACACATTTTTCCCATTGATGCCAAGAACCACTTGATCTGGTCGTCGTCCATTATGATCAGGTCTAAGGGTTCCTCCTCCTTCTTGCCTTTATCCTTCCTTCCTTCCATTTATACCTACTCTGTCAATTCTTTCCCCCCTTCCCCCATGAATGCAAGGAAGTTTAGTTGTATGAATCCATTTTCATTACCCCTTTGTTATATAGAAGTATCTTAATAGAAGTATACAGTGAATGAATGTACCTTCCTCGAGGCCCGTGTAGAAATTTTTGCTCCGCTGCGTTGTATGACTTCACTGTGTCCATGACAAACTCTGTTATGAAGGCTGCAATAATGTTGTCAAGCCAAAAGTTTGCATGGGTGAATTTGTTGTTCACCTGCTATAACTACCCAATCTGTACTAGGGTCCAATCTAGTTGTAGAATCCGATTCATTGCGTGGTTATTCTTCAACCTTAGTATCCACTCTTGCAGTAGATGCGGAAAATCATAGAAAAAGACTGTGTAAATCAATAAACATGTATTTGTCTAGATATTTGTGAGGTGTGATCCTAGGGTTTCTATTGTCTTTCTGTGCAAAATCTAGCTCTTTGGTTCTCAACCAAGTTTCGATTTCTTCTTTTGTGGGGTTCCACGGTCTCAACATCCCCTTCTAATAGCTCATTGTTCTCTTATTTTCTTCGTTCGTTTTCCGCTCCTCCTATCTCATCTACTCAATCCTCCTCTATTCCTTCCAATGACAACATAACCATTTGTTGGTTTACTAATTACTAGTTCTACTCTATCATTTGAGTTGTTGACCCAGGTTTCATGTATTTTGGGTTTCCAACAAAAGCCTCTAAAACTATTGTCCCCCCTGGTAAACTAGAAGGCAACGCAGCACGTAGAACGTGCTGCACAGTCTCACCCGAGATAGATTTAATGGGTGGCTGTAAAACTCATGTGTGTATAGCCTAGGATTGAGCGTAATATATGGGATCTGTATTTTGGACCATTTATTGTAACTTGTGATTGCAACCTATTGTTATTCACGACTTATCCCCTCAATATCACAACAATATTTAAAAAAACAAGGTAACAACTCATTCATTCATTAAGCATAACAAATAACTACTGAAAAGGCAGTAAAGATATGCATGCATTCATCCCATTACACATATATTACCATGGTTCACCCCCTCCCGGGGCTACATCCACAAAGATTTGGCTCTGGGATCTTTTATTATGGTAGTTCTTCATATCCAATGTCACGCGCTTACAATTATCCTCTGATGGGTAAGATCTATATGAGGTGAACTAGATCGCACTAGGCTCCTCAGCCTGCGATCTAATCCTCAGATATTCCTTCTCTCCTCTCCTCTATCTCTACAACTTACAAAACAGTACATAACAACACTACAGTTCACATCTAATCGTACATATCTATGATGTGACAATGCAAAACCAAACTAACAAAAAGGGAACCTCCTATGACACCTACGTATCTATATTTATATATTTTAGGCTCTTCATCCGTTTACAATATATTACCAAAACCTGAACCCTACCAAATTTAGTTCTTCCTCCCATGTGCGCGTGTTGTTCTCCCTTCCAGGTGTCACTTTCCTTGTGCACGCCTTCTTGCATGCACACATGTTGTATTTCGCTCCAGCTATTACTTCAGTTTCTTCACGCTTTCTTTCCCCATGGTCATCCTTCTTTCCACTTCGGCCTGCTGCCAACAATATGCATTGGTAATGGTATACCATACCATACCATTTCCATTTCCATATTGCATACCATACCATTTCCATTTCCAATGCATACCATACCAATGCATACAATGGTATGGATTGGAAATGGTATGGTATGGTATGCATTGACATTGACAATGGTATGGTATGGTATGGTATACATTTCCATTTACATTTCCAATTCCAATGCATACCATACCATTGCAATTTCCATTTCCAATGCCAATGCATGCCATACCATACCATACAAGGAAATGGCAAGGTAATGCATGCCATTGTCATTTCCATTTCCAATGCATACCATACCATACCATACCATACCATTTCCGATGCATACCATACAATGCATGCAATGGTATGCATTTTCTTTCCATTGTATGGTATGAATTGGCAATGGTATGGTATGGTATGGTATGGTATGCATTGGTATTGGAAATGGCAATGGAAATGGAAATGGTATGCATTGGAAATGGTATGTATTGGAAATGGTAATGGCAATGGAAATGGTATGCATTGGAAATGGTATGTATTGGAAATGGTAATGGTATGCATTGGTATGGTATGCATTGCACAGAAATGGTATGCATTGCATTGGTATGGTATGCATTGCATGGAAATGGTATGCATTGGCATTGGCAATGGAAATGGAAATGGTATGGTATGGTATGAATTTCCATTGGAAATGACAATGGAAATGGTATGCTATGGTATGGTATGGTAAGATATGTGGCAATGTAAATGCATACCATACCATACCATTTCCATTTCCATTTCCAATGACAATGCATACCATACCAATGCATACAATTGTATGCATTGGAAATGGTATGGTATGGTATGCATTGCATTGGTATGGTATGAATTTCAATGGTATGGTATGAATTTATTTGCCATTGTATGGTATGCATTGACAATGGTATGGTATGGTATGCATTGGCATTGACAATGGAAATGGAAATGGTATGGTATCTATTGGCAATAGCAATGGTATGTATTGGAAATGGAAATGGTATACATTGCATGGCAATGGAAATGGAAATGGTATGGTATGGTATGCATTGCCATTGGAAATGTCGATGCATACCATACCATACCATACCATTTCCATTTACAATGCCAATGCATACCATACCAAGATGTTGTCAATAAAGTCTCTAGACGACGATGATGGAAATAT
>JASDQU010095565.1:21865-32531 GCA_032191745.1 Picea mariana | reverse complement strand
GCATACCATACCATACCATTTCCAATGCATACAATTGTATGCATTGGTATGGTATGCATTGTCATTGGAAATGGAAATGGAAATGTTATGGTAATGGTATGGTATGCATTTACATTGCCACATATCTTACCATACCATACCATTACCATACCATTTCCATTTCCATTGCCATGCAATGTATACCATTTCCATTTCCATTGTCAATGCCAATACATACCATACCATACCATTGTCAATGCATACCATACAATGGCAAAGAAATTCATACCATACCAATGAAATTCATACCATACCAATGCAATGCATACCATACCATACCATTTCCAATGCATACAATTGTATGCATTGGTATGGTATGCATTGTCATTGGAAATGGAAATGGAAATGTTATGGTAATGGTATGGTATGCATTTACATTGCCACATATCTTACCATACCATACCATAGCATACCATTTTCATTGTCATTTCCAATTGAAATTCATACCATACCATACCATTTCCATTTTCATTGTCAATGCCAATGCATACCCTTTCCATGCAATGCATACCATACCAATGCAATGCATACCATTTCTGTGCAATGCATACCATTACCATTTCCAATACATACCATTTCCAATGCATACCATTTCCATTGCCATTACCATTTCCAATACATACCATTTCCAATGCATACCATTTCCATTGCCATGTCCATTTCCAATACCAATGCATACCATACCATACCATACCATTGCCAATTCATACCATACAATGGAAAGAAAATGCATACCATTGTATGCATTGTATGGTATGCATCAGAAATGGTATGGTATGGTATGGTATGGTATGCATTGGAAATGGAAATGACAATGGTATGCATTACCTTGCCATTTCCTTGTATGGTATGGTATGGTATGGTATGCATTGGAATTGGAAATGGAAATTGCAATGGTATGGTATGCATTGGAATTGGAAATGTATACCATACCATACCATACCATTTCCAATCCCAATGCATACCATTTCCATGCAATGCATACCATACCATACCATTTCCAATCCATACCATTGTATGCATTGGTATGGTATGCATTGGAAATGGAAATGGTATGGTATGCAATGTGGAAATGGAAATGGTATGGTATGGTATACCATTACTAATGCATATTGTTGGTAGCAATCCAAAGTGGAAAGGAGGATGATCGTGGGGAAAGAAATCGTGAAGAAACTGAAGTAATAGCTGGAGGGAAATACAACATGTGTGCATGCAAGAAGGTGTGCACAAGGAAAGTGACACCTGGAAGGGAGAACAACACGCGCACATGGGAGGAAGAACTAAAGTCGGTAGGGTTCGAGTTTTGGTAATATATTGTAAACGGATGAAGAGCCCGAAATATATAAATATAGATACGTAGGTGTCATAGGAGGTTCCCTTTTTTTTAGTTTGGTTTTGCATTGTCACATCATAGATATGTTCGATTCGATGCGAACTGTAGTGTTGTTATGTACTATTTTGTAAGTTGTTGAGATAGAGGAGAGGAGAGAAGGAAGATCTGAGGATTAGATTGCAAGCTGAGGAGCCTAGTGCGATCTAGTTCACCTCATATAGATCTTACCCATCAGAGGATAATTGTAAGCGCGTGACATTGGATATGAAGAACTACCATAATAAAAGAGCCCAGAGCCAAATCTGTGTGGACGTAGCCTCGGGAGGGGGTGAACCATGGTAATATATGTGTAATGGTATGAATGCATGCATATCTTTACCGCCTTTTCAGTAGTTATTTGTTATGCTTAATGAATGAATGAGTTGTTACCTTGTTTGTTTAAATACTGTTGCGATATTGAGGGGATAAGTCGTGAATAACAATAGGTTGCAATCACAAGTTACAATAAATGGTCCAAAATACAGATCCCATATATTACGCTCAATCCTAGGCTATACACACATGAGTTTTATAGCCACCCATTAAATCTATCTCGGGTGAGACTGTGCGGCGCATTCTATGTGTTGTGTTGCCTTCTGGTTTACCAGGAGGGACAATAGTTTTAGAGGCTTTTGTTTGAAACCCGAAATACATGAAACCTGGGTCAACAACTCAAATGATAGAGTAGAACCAGTAATTAGTAAACCAACAAATGGTTATGTTGTCGTTGGAAGGAACAGAGGAGGATTGAGTAGATGAGATAGGAGGAGCGGGAAACGAGCGAAGAAAATAAGAGAACAATGAGCCATTAGAAGGGGATGTTGAGACCATGGAACCCCACAAAAGAAGAAATTGAAACTTGGTTGAGAACCAAAGAGCTATATTTTGCACATAAAGACAATAGAAACCCTAGGATCACANGCAGCCTTCATAACAGAGTTTGTCATGGACACAGCAAAGTCATACAACTTAGAGGAGAAAAAATTTCTACACAAGCCTCGAGGAAGGTACATTCAATCATTGTATACTTCTATTAAGATACTTCTATATAACAAAGGGGTAATGAAAATGGATTCATACAACTAAACTTCCCTGCATGCATAGGGGAAGGGGGGAAAGAACTGACATAGTAGGTATAAATGGAAGGAAGGAAGGATAAAGGCAAGAAGGAGGAGGAACCCTTGGACCTGATCATGATGGACGATGACCAAATCAAGTGGATCTTGGCATCAATGGGGAAAATGCGTAGCGGAGCACCCTACCAATACAAGGTGAATACCAAGAAGAGAGCTATAGCCATGAGGAAAGGCTTGGTGAGTGATGAGGAAGAGGTAGAGGATCTTCGGGCTATGGATCAGACTGAGGAAATCTTGCACACAACATACGAGAGGAAAACGAGAGGTCCAATAATAGGAGGAGAAGGAAACTATCCTATCCATATTAATGTCAGTGTGGAACCCATAAACCCATGTGCGACTAATACACCAAAGAGAACACCACCATTTATACAACCGTAGTTCGAAGGAAGTCCGACAGCATGAAGTACATCTACAAAAGGAACAACAATTGGAGGATCTAGTTTAGGCAGCACTAGTCAAGTATATACACCGCGCAGAGGAGGTAGTAGTTCAGTATTCAGAATGGTCGGACATGATCCTACCATCAGGTTACCAGAATTTCAGGGAGAAGAAACAAAAGAACCTAAGAAGCATTTGTTCATTTGCGCAAATATTTGGGAAGAAAAACAGATCACTGATGAAGATACCAAACTTGCATAGCTAGCTATTACGCTAAGAGACCACTCACTAGACTCATAAATGAGTCTAGACACAAACAATGCCCCTGGGACGACTAGGACACCGGCATACGTTAAGAATTTGTTGATTAATGAGTTCCAGAAGCCGAGTTCAGAGGACTAGTACATGAACGAGATGATCAAAATAAAATAGAAACCAGGAGAGTCTGTATGGGAGATTAACCAGAGATTCAAGCGACTGAAGGGAAAGTTAAAATACCTCATGACCGATATGCAACATAGGCACCTGTTTTCCAATTCACTACTCCCACACTTAAAATACCCTTTATGACAACAAAAATTTCAAACACAGGCAGAGGCTCTGAAGGCAACCTTGCAACTAGAAGAAAACCAGTACCACTAGATAGACCCATCTATCGAAGAACTGAAAGAGGATTTGAAGAATATCATGTTCCAGTTGAACCAGAATAAAAACAAGGACAAACGAGAAGTCGTTTGGTGTACCACGTGCAAGACGGAAGGGCACAACAAGAATGAGTGTCCAACGTTCGTGCAGTATATGGCAGTAGGAATGCTAAATCCATTACCAACAGGAGGATTATGTTGTGAAATATGAAAAAAACTGGGTCACAACCCTTATCACTGCACGATGATGCAGAAATACCAGATAGTTCCAAAGACTTCATATTACACCTTTTGCAAGTCAGTGGGCCACAACGATAAAGATTGTTGAACTATGGAGCTGATGCGAGAAAGGAAATTAGATGCATATAGGGTACAGGCCAAAATGATGACTGGGCAAGCAGCGCCACAGCTCAATCAAGCCCTAACACCATACAACACTGTGCAACTACCATATAATAACGTGAAACCGCAGTACAACCCGACACAGCCTCAGTACAATAGTGTGCAGTATAATCAGGCACCTCAGTATAACGTGCCGAGAGGTGATCGAGTAGGCTACAGAGGAGGAGGATGAGCCAGAGGAAGGTTAGCATGAGGTAGAGGACTAGTCACATGTAACAATTGTCAGCAACTGGGACATTATGCAAGGGAATGCCCGCTTCCACCAACAACTTGTAAGTATTATCATGCATTGGACCATGATACAGAGGAATGTTCGACACTGCTAGTGAAGATTTAGGAAAAGAGGAACCACAACAATCAGAATGTTCAGTGGATTTCACCTGAAGCAAGGGATGAAGGATGGAATATCAACATAGTTACCCATGGAGGAGCTAAAACAGGCACTAATGCAGTTCGACAGGAACCAGCGCAGAACCAATGGGTAAAGAAGAACATTGAACCAAGAAAGAAGTTTGACACGCAAAAGGAAAAGGAGACCTTTAAGGAGACCAGACAAGAATTTCAAAAGGAGGACACAACGTTGACTTCAACCGTGCAGCCACACAAGAAAGCACCATAATATGAGATGCCTCCATCATTGGATCATACCAACGAAATGCAGCCCATGGGACAAGTAAGTACAATCAAAGGATTTTTAAAATCATGTGTAGAAGTATTAAGTGACCCCTCATCTGTGAAAATATTGCAAAACATCCTAGAAAAGTGTAGCAGCGAGACAGTAGGAGAGCTATAACCTAAAACAGTTAGTCACCTACACACACAAAAAAAAAAGAAGTAGGGAATTTAGAGTGAATGATAACATTGGTGATTTCAATATGGGAGATTTATACTAGATATAGGATCCGAAGTGAATGTATTACCAAAGAAGACATGGCAATGCATGGGAGAGCCCACATTAGGATACTCACATGTTCAATTGAAAATAGAAAACTAGCACAGAGTCCTACCAATAGGTAGACTTAAAGGAGTAATAATAGATCTTGACGGAGTGTGCACTAAATCAGATTTCAAAGTCATTGAAATAGTGGATGACACAACACCTTACCCAACATTGCTTGGTCTGAATTGGGCATTTGACAACCATGCCATAATCAATTTCAAGACCAAGAAAATGACATTTGAGTCTGGGGAATATAGGGGCATCACGCCATTAGACCCATCAGAAGGGGAGAGGTTTGTAGAACCTACTTGCCTAGATTTAGAGGAAATTGGCCAATTGTACAGACCAACTACGCATGATGAGGATTACGTAAACCCAACTGTAGATGAGGTACTCAGTTGGCAGAGCATTACTTTATTTGCAATAGACTCAGACACCGTTTTAGAGAACTAGTAGCAGAGGCTACACAAATTATCCACGCGAAGATGTGCAAGAATAGACCGCGCAGTAAGATGGATAGGCATAGAAATCAGAGAACCACCCATCTTCTATGGAATAAATGATTTGGAAACATTCTTGACATAGTACAAAGACATAGTGTTAGAGAACCAGAGACCGTTAGAACTTGACTTAGCACTAAAGGCCACACCGACAAGATGGTGGAGCGCACACAAAGAGACAATCACAGATTGGTACCAATGTAAGAGGTTACTGTGCATAAGGTTCGACACAAAACAGGACAACAAACAACAAAAATATGAAGGACACAGAGCACCAATGGAACACTTGGAGGCGTGTAGAACACTATGGAAAATGACACCACCAAAGGAATGGCCTCATCACTTCATACATACTCTAGTGTTAGACAACTGAGAGGGGGGGTGAATCAATTGTTACTGTGCTTAAACAATTATGCCCATTTTAAAATCTTTACAAAACACTCAATGATGATCACAACAATGTAGGGAAGTAAGCAATAGAATATTCAACATTTATCAAACACATTAAATATATAGAGACAGATTTTTCCTGAGGAAACCCATAAAGGGAAAAACCTCTTCTTCTTGATATGATAAGTAGTATTTATTTTCTATACATTATCATTCTTAGGAGCACCAACTCCCTTTGAGGCTACCACCTATGTTTTACAAGAAACAACTTGCTGAGAGCACCAACTCTCTGGTTTCTCTAGGACCCACTAGAAGGAAGCACCAACTTCCAGACACAAAGGCACCAACCTGTACAAGCTGCAACTTGCTGAGAGCACCAACTCTCTGGTTTCTCTAGAACCCACTAGAAGGAAGCACCAACTCCTTGAGTGTTCTAGCACCAACTGGATGGAATCACCAACTTTCAGTCACATAGGTACCAACCTGTATAATAGAGAATAATAGTTCTCCCTTGCACCAACCTACTGCCCTGGTTTTTCTGGCTACAACCAGATGGAAGCTACAACTCCCTGTGTTCAAGCAACCACTTGAAACTCTCAGGACAACAGTCCTCCCTAGCACCTCCCTACCACCCTGAAATATAAATACTTCGTTACTAAAACTTATTACAGTGATACATTATCTATCTATGGCTTACCAGTCTCATCACTGTTATGCTACAATGCTCTTATCTGCCTGCATTAGTGTCTCTATCCTCACGTCTACTGCGCTTTCTGTTCTTATCTTAGATATGCATTTATGTTTCTTTCTTCTTCTGCGCTTCAGCTCCTACACACCGCATTCTTATACCTGCATGAATTGCACTCAATAGTAGCCACCATCTCTTCTATATTCTGTGTATATTTATCATGCCTAGTCCTCTGCCATATCGTCCATGCAACTCATCATCTTCTTTGGCATTTATACTGAGTTTGTTCCTCATCAGTGGATTATCTTGAGATTCTCTGCCTTCTCTGGAAGTGTGACTCTTTGTGTTCTCTGTCATAGTCGAGCTTTATCCTCTCTGTTGCAGTTACAGGCTTCGACACTTTTCAATCTGTCAATTGTCTCTATGATGAGTCTTCATTCCACTGGAAGTTACCTCGAGACTCTTCATCTCCTCTCGCGAGAACCCTGATATTCTTCGAATTCTCTAGCATAAACAATCAGTCATTTTCTATAGTTACAATCAGTCTGTCTCGTCAGTTACATCCAGTCAATTATGGCTTCTTTGGCTTCTAAGCCCCTTCCTTCACGTGATCTCTGGTGGTGACCAAACTCATTTTCAAAAGTTGTTTCCCAAGCTCTTTTTAGTGAGATCTAGCTCCTTTTTCACAATATGACCTTGGGCTATGAACTTCACATGACCACACGATTGCAAGATCTCCTTCATGTCTCTGGACTTCAGATATTTCAATTCTCAAACTCTCGTTCATCCTTCCTTTGCTTTTTCCCAGATTTGACAATCCATTGATGTGTGTCCTCTTTAATCCAACGACTATCCTCTGCTCTGGGACTTCGACCTTTGAGACTTCGAGTCTTGAGTACTGGTGGTAAAACTCCTGAAGTAAAACTCCTGGAGTGACGTAACTCTTGCATCACTCGATGACATGTCATGAGCCAAGTGGCTGCCACGTGTCACTCAGATTTGTGATTTTTACATACCTAAAATGATGAATCAACTTGACACTTATCATTGTTTGATTGCACCATGTGTCCTTGCTGACGTAGTCTACCACCTGTCTTTGCAGACATGGTCTACTGACATGGTCTTCCACATGTCCTTGAGGATGATAATTGTTGAAGTAATCTTCTGACGTAGATCTCCCTGATCTAACAATCATTGTCTGATCTCCAGATCCGATGGTTGATGGAACTTCACATTCCAGGGATTTCAAATCTCAAACTTTCCTGGCTGTAAACTCCTTGCATAGAGATATATAAAGTGAATGTTGTTTGTTTGATTAGGATCTTGGATCGATGGCTCGATCTTTCTGTGATGCAACTTTTCTAGCTTATCCTGTCCTTCCACTCGAAATTGATCCGACGGCTGTGATAAAATCGTGACTTCACATATCGCGATTTCCTTCTATGAGTTGCCTCGAAACTCCCAACTCATGAAACTCCGAAATGATTCATATCATATCAACGGTCGAGATCTCTCATTGATCCGACAACCTAGATCATTTCGCTACTTCGCATATTGCGAGTTCCTACAACTCTCACCTTTGACTTCTCCAACTCACGAGTCAACGAAATGATGATCTCTCACCACGTGTCTTCTGGATCCAACGGTTCAGATCTCATCGCAATTTCACATATCACGGGTTCCTACAACTCTCACCTTTGACTTCTCCAGTTCTCAAGTTAGCAAAATGTTGATGTCTCACCACGTGTCCTCTGGATCCAACGAACCAAATCATTTTGAAACTTCGCATATCGCAATTTCAAGGATGTATCTTGGCCATTATCCTCTTCACAGTTATACTGGATCCAATGGTTTCTAGTCCTTCACGCTCTAATCCGATGGTTGAGGTCTAATCTCCTCCTCTGCGCCCTCTTCTTGTATGGACTCTGATCTGACAACCATCGGGTATTTAAGATTGTTGATCCAACGACCACTGTCGCTCCTCCTCCTGAGCTTACACATCCTCTCGACTTGGAATAATTTCTAAGTGTCAAAGGTTCTGCAACCTTTGATCCTTCTATGAGCCTTGATGTATGGGATCTCATCTACGTGTCTTAGAAAGCTATCTCTCCTGAGCTTCTCGAGCTTTCTCTTCTGTGTCTTTGTTGTTGTTCTTACCATGCACACTCTTCCTTTAAACCTTTTGTGTCTTTGTTTCTATTCTTGCTATCCACACTCTGCCTGTAAACCTTCCAACATCATTGTTGTCCTTGCCATCAATGACAAACACACTCTTCCTGTAAACATGCCAACAATCTCCCCCTTTGGCATTGATGGAAACCCTGAACGATTACACTATTATGATCAGACCTCCATCTGTAGCATTCAGACCAGACATTTTATCCCCCTTTGACATCGATGTCAAAGAAAACAAAAAACATGCTCCCCTTGAGTTGTTGCAGTATGTTTCGGAGGGATCAAATATTCAACTAGCACAAACTCCCCCATATAGGATGGACCCTCTTATTTGAGTTCTGCAAAGTATTTGTATCTAACTCACAATATTCTCCTTCTGATTCTTGGACATGCTCATCTTCAGCTTCAGCTGTGTCCTCTACAACAGACTCAATATTGCTCACCTCTCTCACTGGGACTCCTTCATCAACCTTTTCTTGTCATAATTGAATGACTCCCCCTGTCACACTTTTTTGATATTCTATTACAGTAACTTCATTTTTTTTTCATGATGCCTACAATCCAAGGCTTTTTTTATTATATTCATCAGAATAAAAAACCATTGCAAACACTCTCATACCTTCTTTCCCTTTTTACAAATGAAGTACATGTGTTAGACTTCTTAGAAGTACTAATTTATTCCTTGTTATATCCAAGATCAGATTTGTCATTTGGTGATCTCTGACTATCCAAGATCTCATCTAGGGTCATGGAGTTGCTCAAGAACTTGATTAGGGTGTTTGACTTCTCAACCTTCACAACTTCTGCTTCCGGCTTATGACATGATTCTTCTTCTACTTCTTCTCTTCTTGAATGGGAGGAATCAATATCAACATCATTATCTGTCCTTATGCCTTTAGCTACCACTTGTCTTGAGTTTACATTTTTTACCTTACAATGTTCTTCAAAGGTCACATTTCCTGTTTTTCTTTTAATCATAGACAAAAGCTTATCCTTGTCTCCAGTCATGTGATTGGAACATCCACTGTCTATATTCTAGGATTCCTTTTGAGTTGAAAGTACTAGACCACATTTTTCACTATCTTTCTTTTTCCATGTGCTGTCATTTCTAGCAAAGAGCTTTATCCTTGGATCTGCTTTTTAATTCTTCATATGGCATTTTGTAGCTTTTTGGTCGAAGTTATGACAGTTATAGCATTCAATCTCATTTTTCAATAGGTCAAAGTGATTGTTGCAGCATTGTCTACTCATTGACTGTTTATTATTTCTTGACCTCCTCAGTTGCATGTCTCTAAAATTAATTTGACAATTTATAATATGTGGTTGTTTGTTACTTGGCAGTATCATTCTCTATTGTGGCGGATATTTATTCCTTGGGAATCTTGATTTCTCATGTCTAAATCTTAAGGAACATTTTACATCTTTGTGGCCAAAGTTAGAACAATAGAAACAATATCCATAGAAAACAATTTGTACCTGGAAAATGGTTGTCTTCTTTGAGCAGGTCAATTTATTCCATGTTGATGATTTCCTTGAGCAAAGGGTGTATTATTTATTTGTTCTACAGATTCAGTTATGGCACCTTTTTCTTACTCCTCCTTGGCGGCTGATTATCTTCCTTTGTTTCTACAGTATTGTTGTTGTAATTGGAGGCAACAAACTTGATGGATTCTTTGTTGCTTGGCTAACCACTACTTGATCCCTCTTCATAACCCAAACTAGTTTTCAACTTTGGATTCCTTTGCTGATTCAGAATGTTGGCTAATCCTTCTGAGGCTTTCATGCTTGACAGATTCTGGTGATACAAGGCTTGAAACTTCTCCAACACTTTTCTAGTTTTCACTACTTCTTCTTCCATAGTTTCACATATTTCCTTCTTCTTTGATAAATATTGTTTCAAAATGTTCTCTATTTTATTTGCCTCTTCTAATTCCTCTTTTAGCAGGGAAAAGTCTTCATCGAGTTTTTTACTGCCTTTCTTGAACTGTATCAGCAATTG
>JASDQU010095564.1:29627-39692 GCA_032191745.1 Picea mariana | reverse complement strand
ACATATCTGAAACTTGATGCTGGAATACAAATGGAACAACCATTTTCCACCCAACCGTAGAACAAAACAACCAAGGTCACCTGTCCTGCTCACCCCCTAGCCTAACCATGAGTCCATAAGGGAAAACTGAATGATCCTCCTTAGCTATAGGCACCATCCAAATATCAGAAAAATCCTTTGCCTCACGCTAACAGTGTTCATAATAGAAAATACTTTATTTTCCCCAACATACTAAGCCTCATCCTGCCTCCTCCATATGTTGTTAAAATATGCATCCTTGTGCCTAGGTCTTTCCTTCCCTCCGTGGGGAAATTCGCATCTTTACAAATCCCTGATTTTTAGGGGATTCTAGTGGTCAAATTCCACATATGCCACTTGTAAAAATCAGCCTTGAGGTAACTCAAACATGTTCCCCACTCATGGAGTCATGGTCAGCTATTTTTAACCTATCTGTTCCATTTATCTTCCGGCATTTAATTTATTAAAAGTTTGTATTACACATGTGTCAAATAAAAGAGGACAGTTGGGAAAGTCAAATATTTTCCCAAAAGTCATCAAATAATTAATTACAGCAATCAAAATTCAAAATTCGGATTTTCCATAAATGGCAAAAAAATTTCAAATCTGAATTTTCCAAAAACGGAAATTTATTTCAAAGCTCACTTAGAATTTAATATTCTAAAATTTGAGGATATTACATCCTCTCCCCCTTAATTACAACAATGTCCTCAGTTTGCATTCCTCTTTCAGAATAGGGTTGGATAAGATTCCATCAAATCTTCCTCCAATTCCTAGGTGGCCTCCTTAGGGATAAAGTGCTTCCATTGCACTTTTACCTGGGTAATGGCTCTGTTCCGTAGTATTGTTTCTTT
The DNA here is from genome assembly GCA_032191745.1 of Picea mariana. Lineage (NCBI taxonomy): Eukaryota > Viridiplantae > Streptophyta > Pinopsida > Pinales > Pinaceae > Picea > Picea mariana. The sequence continues at coordinate 38,820 of JASDQU010095564.1, read as the reverse complement.
CTTGTCCAGAATGCACATAGGTTCTTCTTGGAACTCACCTTCTGTTTCCACCTGCACCATGTTCCAATCAATGATGTGAGTAGGAGCATGAATATACCTTTTTAATAAGGAAACATGAAAAGCATTATGAACTTTTAAGTTTGCAAGAAGTGCCAGTTGATACGCCACGGGTCCAATTTGAGTTAAAATCTTGAAGGGGCCACAAAACCTAGGCGCCAACTTTGAAAAATTTCCTGGCTTTAGAGAGATCCTCCTTGCTTTGACTTTCAGATATATGTGGTCCCCAATTTGAAATTCCTGGTGTCTCAGTTTTATATATGCGTAGATTTTATGTCGGTCTTAGGCCTCATTTAAATTTTGTTGTACCCTTTTTACCATTTTCTCCATTTTCTGGAGCATTTCCAGTCCCATCATAAGCCTTTCAACTCGATTATCCCAGCTAATTGGGGTTGTGCACTTCCTTCCATATAATGCTTCGAAGGGACTCATCTTGGATGATGTTTGATAGCCATTATTATAAGAAAATTCAACTAAGTGTAGGTACTCCTCCCACTTAGTTGGTTTCGTTCTCACGTACATTTGTAACATGTCTTCCACAATCCGATTCATTCGTTCAATTTGCCCATTTGTTTGTGGATCATAGCTTGTGCTGAAATTCAGGTTAGTATCCAATCCTACAAATAATTCCTTCCAAATATTTGACGTAACTTTGACATCTCTATCGGATATCACCATCTTAGGAATTCCATGCAATCTAAATATTTCTGTCATACAAATTTCAACAATATCAATTTCTTTAGAAGTAGATTTCACAGGTATAAAATGTGCAGATTTGCCAAGTTTATCAATCACTACCATAATTAATTCATTTTGTTTTTTATTCTTAGGAAAACCTGTGATGAAGTCCAACGAGATAATCTCCCACTCCCATTCTAGTATAGGTAGAGATTGTATCAGACCGGATAGATGTTGATGTTAATCCTTTACTTGTTGACAATATAATCATTTAGATAAATATTCAGTTGTTTCACTCTTCATGTTAGGCCAATAAAACAATTTTCTTAAGGTTGTTATCATTTTCTGGTATCTTGGGTGACCAGAATATGGCCTTTTGTGCATTTCATCAAGAATTGTTGATTTTAAATCAGTAGAGTTAGGTACATAAAATCTATTTTTGAACCTTAACAGTCCCTTTTTATCTAAACTCAGATCTGTTTTGTTCAATTTTTCTGCATTTTCTTACAATTTTGTTGTTATTTTGATGTTCTTTTCGTCATTGTTGCTTGCAGATTTTATTCTTTGTTTGATGTCGTTTTTTTCTTTGCTAAAAATTATCTCATAAATTTTGTTAGTCCTCCAACTTAGAGCATCTGCAACTTTGTTTTCTTTACCTTTGATGTGTCGTACTTCGAAATTGAATTCACTTAAAAAGGCTAGCCATCTCGCTTGTCTTGCGTTGAGATCTGGTTGACTGAATAAAAACTTTACACTAGTGTTGTTGGTTGGTAAAAAAGAACTTCTCCCCATTAAATAATGTCACCACATTTTCAGGGCATGAATTACAGCTTCTAATTCCAAATCATGTGTAACGTAATTCTGTTCATGTTCTTTCAGTTTACATGATTAGTAATAGATGAAATGTCCATCTTGTGTTAGGACCCCTCCCAAGCCTTCTTTTCTTGCATCCACACAAACTGTAAAATCTTTATCGGGATCCGCTACCATTAGGATAGGTGTTGTAGTTAACAATCTTTTTAATTTATCAAAGTTGTCCTCACATTTTTGTGACCAAGTAAATATTATTCCCTTTTTCTGTAGGGATGTAATTGGATACTCGATCTTAGAAAATCCTTTGATAAATCTTCGGTAATAACCTGTAATTCCCATGAATGATCTGATGTCTATTACATCCTTAGGGATAGGCCATTCTGCAATGGCTTTAATTCTTTTTGGATCAACTGCAATACCATCTTTGGATATTACATGTCCTAGGTACTATATCTTTCTTTGGTAGAAGTTGCACTTATCAAACTTTGCATGCAAATTATGTTTCCTTAAGGTATGCAATATTATTTTCAGATGTTCTTCATGTTCTTCTTCCATTTTTGAGTAAACTAAAATATCATCAATAAACACCAACACAAATTTATTCAGATATTGACTGAATATACTATTCATCAAACACATAAAGGTTGTTGGTGCATTAGTAAGATCGGACAGAATTACGACAAACTCATAGTGTTTGTAACGTGTTCTAAATTTTGTTTATTTATGTCTTCGTCTTTTATTCTGACTTGGTGATAACCAGACCTTAAATATAACTTAGAGAATATCCTTTCTCCTCCAACTTGGTTAAACAGATCATTAATTCTGGGTAAAGGATAGTTATTCTTGATCGTCATCTTATTTAGTTGTCGATAGTCAATGCATAACCTCAAGCTCTCATCTTTCTTTTTATCGAATAGGACTGGTGCTTCCCCAGGTGAGACACTTGGTCTGATATATTCTTTATCTAACAGTTCTTGCAGCTTAATTTTCAGTTCATTTAATTCAGGTAGACTCATTCTATAAGGTTCCTTATATATCGGGGCAGATCCATGTAGTAGATTGATAGAGAAATCTATCTCTCTTCTTGGAGGTAGTTCTTGTATTTCTTCCAAAAATACATCTCTAAACCCATGTAGGACTTTAAAGTCCTATAAAATGGGTTTGTTTTCCTTTTCTAACAGATTAGTTACCTGAACAACATAAACTTGGGAACCGTTTTTCATACATTTCTTAAACTGCTTGGTTGATATCTGTCTAACCGAAATTGGTTTTCTGATCCCTTTTATCATCCTAACTTTGTTGTTTTCGTCTCTGTAAATAAGTGACTTTTCACAACATTTTAATATTACTTTATGTTTCTCTAACCAGTCCATTCAAATGATTAAATCGTAATATCACAAAGGTAGAATGATCATATCTAACTTTGTACTTTGACCATCTATGCTGAGTTCACATTCAGGAATAAAATATGTTACCTTTCTCTTGGTCCTTGTTTCTAATTGTACCAACCAAGAATTAGCATTCTTTACTTTCTTGAGCTTGTTTAATTCAACTTAACCAGGAGTGACATAACTCAGACTAGCTCCTGGGTCAATTAATATGGAAATGCGGTTATCATGAATTTTACCTTCAACCTCCACAATAGTGGATTGATGATCAGCTTGCCTTCCATCCACAATTGCGTTAATTCTATGCACTCTTCTACCCATATCTCCTAATGTCGAAGCTTCTTGCAGATTGTGAACTGAAGTTCTTGTCGTGCAAATTAAGCATGGACAATTTATCCTCAAGTGAGGTTATCCACACTCCCAACACTTCAATGGTTCTCTTGGGTTGTCCCCAACTTTCTTGACTCCTAGGTTAACTGGTCTACCTCCCCCTTGAGTATTCTGGGTGTTTGAATGATAGTCCTTATTTTGGAAACTTTTTTCCATATTAAAGAAAGGGGATGGTTGGAAGCCTTTCTCTCATTGATTCACTCTACATGTCTCTTGTCCTTCCATGCCTTGGGAATTTCAGACCTATGTTTGTACTGATCATAGCACATCTGATCCTTTCTAAATACTTCATTTAAAGTTTTGGGATTGTCAAATTCAATTTTTTCTTTGTACGACCGTGGTAGACAAATTAAGAATCATTGTATCTTTACCTTGTCTTCCTTGATGTATGGTACAAATCTCAATAGTTCTATAATTTTATTTATCTGATCGTCCATGTTCATTTGTCTAAGTCTTAGCTCATAGAATTCCTTAGTTTTTATTTCATAATAGCTTTCTGACAAATATCGCTTCTTGAAATATTTCTTAAAATATGACCATTCCATTTTTTTATCTTTCAATCCCTTAGCCAATTTCAGGTCTTGCCACGAGATACTTGCTTTTCCCTTCAAGTTGTAAATGGCCATTCTGACTTTCATATTACTAGAGTAATTGTAAATATGGAAGTATTTCTTTATATCTAGTATCCATGCTTCACCCGTCCTTGATTCTTCCTCAAAGGTGGAAGGTTTTATTTTCTTAAATTCACCTTCTAGGTGATCTACTTGTTTTCTTTTTCTTCCCGTATCTGTTTTGTTTTCTGTCATGTGTGTGTATTTGGAAGAACTATCCTCATTTTTTGTTTCATGGCCATATTTTTTAGAGGACCTTTTGTTGACTTCTTCCTCTTTGTCATTGTTCTTTTGGCTCCTCTTGGTTACTATACTACATAGCATCATTTCATTTATTCCTAACTGGTCTTCCTGTGCCTTTTTCATCTTTTCGTTATCTTCTTTAAACACTTGTAATTCCACGATGAGGTTCTTCATTATTTCCAAAACCTGGGTGGTTGAAACTCCTTCGTTGTTATGCCCTAGTTCTTTAGGAAGTCCTTGATTACGATTCTCTTCAAGTTTGATTTCTTCTTCATTCTATGATGACATTATCACAACAGACCAACAATTTTTCTGTGTGTAAAAGTAAACATATTTTTTAGTTTTTCTTCAACATAAATAAAATAATTAAAATAATTTTGTCTTTCCCTGAGGTCCAAGTGTTGTAACCTTCATCTCTAATACCATATGTAATGTACCCCAAATTTCCCAAATAAAAAAAAATATTGTTATGGGGTATTAAAGTCCCTTGAATCTCCAACATTGTTTTACGACAAAAAGATAATCCATTATATATATTATTCCTTTAAGGTATGCATAGCAGTTTTACTTCTTTGTCATTATCCCTCTTAAAGGTCGAAGGAGATTTAAATTCCACTTGTCTCTTACTATTATATTTCAATTATAGCATCATGATTGGATTATGAATCACACACTTATTTGTATTAAAGAGTTGGTGACCATGACTATCATAGCCCTTAGAAAATCCACTAAGTCTATGTCAATATATGTTATCCACATTAGATCGTGTAATAGACTATCATTAGTCATATATTGTCCACTTCTACATAATCTCCTAGCTCCGATAAACAATATAGACTATAGACTATAGATTATCATCTGGACTATCCATAATAATAACATTATCCATAAAAATATATATATTTATCATATAGACTATCATATAGATACCATAACAATATATTGTTTTAACATTGCATAGTGAAAATATATATATATATATACATAACATATTGTTTACCATAGCGCAGTGAACATAGACCTATACACATCATATTGTTTTTTCATGGCATAGTGAACATATCCCATACCTAACATTGGTAATCCCTACCCGACTATTAACATAGCCTTTTCATTCTAGGGTTCGAATATTAACATGACTCAACAATTAAGTGGTTTGAAAACCGTTTATGGTTGATGACAAGTCGGGTCCTGTAGGAATTTACTCCTGGCCTGGTTCATTAATGGTGAAGCTTGTCCCGTACCCGCCAGGATGACACTTAGGAGAACACGCCCAATGCAGGCTTTCCATCTCCCTCGACTTCACATGGTAGTGACATGGGGCGTACCCGCCGCTATTACTCCTCTCACGAGGCCCTCGAGGTAACCCTTGTTTTCATTCTCGCCCCCTTAGTTTGTAACACACACTAACTCTTCATTGTATATGACTGGTGGTTTTTGTAAGGCTCAACTCTCTTGAGCGATGTTCTATGCGTTGTATACGACTGGTGGTTTTCATAAGGATCGGCTCTGTTGAGCGATGGCCTCTGCACTATATACGACTGGTAGTTTTCATAAGGCTCAACTCTGTGACTGATGGCCTCTACATTGTATACGACCGATGGTTTTCATAAGGCTCGGCTCTGTGAGCGATGGAAGGATGAAACGCACATATTTGGTTCTTCTATGTGAAGGGTAAGTAAAAATTTATGTTGCTTATGTTCTCTATATCCCGTGAATGTAATATTTGTTTTGGTGGAATGTAGAAAAAATAAAAGAGAGGTTCCATGAACAGACTTCATGTTTTTCTTTTTCTTTGTTTGAGGATTGACAATGTATTATAGTTGTGCATTTGTATTTGTTTCCTCCCAGGATTCTACTGTGTTTATGGTCCCTTTGTAAGTTAGATGAAACACCTTGAGACTTAACACTCGGGTTAGAGGGTTTACTATGTTTTCTCTGGGTTGGTTGTCAATCTTCAAGCCTAGTTGTTTGTGGTTCCTTCCCATTCAGACCATGGTCGAATCGTTGCTAGAAGTTGACCCTCTGATTTTTCTCTTTTTTCTTTTATTCACCGTTATACCATTGTTATTCTTACCCTCTGGTATTCATCCAAAGATTCCAAGACTTGCTACACTAATTGTTGTTATTCAGACTTGTCTGTTGTTAAAACTTCGTAGGTAGTTTCGTAATTTTCACTCTGTATATATATGGCAATACTAACCCTCTGTCGGAAATTCCATAATTTATATTCTGGGTACATATATATATAGAAATATTAACACTCTGTGGGAAATTTCGTAATTTACACTCTGTGAAAATATATGGCAATTTAATAGAATTTTATTCGTTTGAAACAACACACGTATGTGTATCCAATGGATTATAATAATTTTCCTCTGCTAGGAAGAATCGCGGTTTGTTCCCGCGACCACCTCGGTAGTATCCTTCACTTGATCTCTCGTCTAATATAGTTATAAAACCATTTACGAAATTCCTTTCTTGTGTCGACTGCTCTGCTCTAGCAAAGAGAGGGTATCCCTATTTAATTGACTATTGAATGTATGCAGAAAAAAAATGTAGGGTTCGAACATGTTTTTCACAGTTAGGCTTTAATCCTATGTATTTGGTTCTTACTGTAAATTTCCATGCACTCAGACTTTCGTATTTTCCTTCATATAATGCTATTTAAATTTTAAGATCTATTGTGCAATACACAGGTCACATCTTATGTGCCTCTTACGAATGATTATTAATTTAATAATTCACTCACTGTGATCATTACCCAAATCAGAAGTTCCACTGTGCGATTTCGGGAGAATTAAATGGTATTCTCTGTTTAAACATTGACTCTTCCACAGTCGAATCCTTTTGTTTATTTGGTCCTCTACACAAGGTTTGGAGAATTATTAATATGTGCTTTGGAGAATTATCAATATGTTCTTCCTATTTGATTCATCTATGCATGGTCTATTTTGATGTTGAATGCTTACTCTTTCTTTCTCTGTTTTTTTTTATAAGTGAATTTCTATGCATGGATATTGTAATATCCCCAGTGACAAGCCCTAGTTGTATTTATGAATTGTAAACATGTTTTGTAGGCTGGTCAGCCAAGCAATTATCATATGGTAAGCTTATGTGTTATTAGGCCAGAGAGCCTAGGTGTTAAAGGCCAGGAGCCTGCTTTGTACATGTAATTATTCATATCATTAATATAAAAACATCGTTGCATGTAGACCAACCACGATAAAAGAGAATGGGGGACTAAGCTCCACTAGGATGGGTAAGAGAGAGAGGGTGGAGAGGTTGGAAAAAGGGGATAACCTTAAGGTATTAAGTCCAAGAGAATAATAATTTATTATTATTCCAAAAGTTGATTAGAAGGATATGTTTATATCCTATATTCCTTTGGAAATATGGGGGACTTCAAAATGGAAAGGAATGTGCTTCATGGGTGACATGTGTCGGCTCAGGCATATGCAATTTAAGATGGAAATTCCACTTGTTGGGGGGATCTCTTCCCATTCTCCCATCCTTCGCCTAACTCGCTTGGGCTCCATCGTAGACCTATGCATCTTCACACACCTCTAAAACTAGTAACTAGGGAAGTCGACCTGTGTTTTTTTATGAAGCCAACATATTTGTACTTGCCAAAACCGTGTTGTGCCTTACCGAATTGGGGTTTATTCCATTCCTTAAGCTATATTGAACCTTTTATGTTGTCCTCACCTTGCTGGAACTGAGTTGAAAATGGTTGAAGAAGTGGGTTGTCAGGCCCATGGTTGAAGAGGTACGTTGTTAGGCCCGTGAGCAACTCTCTCCAGGTCAGAGAGTTTGTTGGGAAGTGATTTTCTCCTAGAGAGAATCCAGCACCAGCTATGGAGCTCTAAGAATTCCTGATCTGACCTCTTGTCGAGACCCTGAAAAGGGAAGTGGAGCAGTCGATGGACTGTGGAACAGTGAAGGTGCATATTCCCGAGGTGGAACATGCATGTTGGGAATGAGAGTCCATGATTAGTGGGCACAAGAAGGCTCTTGGAGAGAGTCCTTCCATTTATAGTCTCATATAACCTCAGCCTATTTTAGGATTCTCTTGCCCTAGGTGGAGCTTAGTCCTAGCTCGGGGGTGACCCACTACTGAGCATGATGAGAAGTGTGGTCTAAGGCTGGGAGTTTCGTGGAAGGTCTACACACAGTTGGTGTACTTCAATTGAAAGATAAGTACCCATTCATATGTTCATTTACATGATTTGTATATGTACATGTGTTATAATTGATGAATATTGCCTGTATATGTTGTTATATTATGGGTTTTTCCTGTGAGTACTACATGTATGCTTTTATTGTTATTTCCGCATTAATATATTTATGAACATAATATGTTGTCTATTTATGTTTATATGCATATGATAATTGTTGTTTCTATGAGTAGCATGGCCTAACCTAGGTGGTCGGGGGTGTTACATATTGGTATCAGAGCTAAAAGAGACGTCATGTAGTGACGTTGCCCGACCTGTTGGTGGTTGGGGATGTTATAGGATATATGAAATTAATGATGGGCCCTTTCTGTTTTGCGAGGGTGCCCATCAGTCGGTTTTGGGTCCACTCCTCCTCCTCCTGGATCGTGGACATATTGTCTCCCAAGGAACAAAAGGAGATCTGGATTTTCGTCAGGACTCAAGCTAAGTATTTCCCTTGGATTATTATATTCTTTGATTTCTAAAGAATTAAAATGCTAACACAGTTTACTAAACCCTCGCTTTTCTTCTTTTGTAGGTTGTGCAAGTCAATGTAATCAGATGAAGGGAGTGTATTACCTTGAAAGGTATTCGAGTTTTGATCTATGCATGCATTACTTTGGTTACATACATATTCTGTGTATACATCTTGGAACTCTATTTACAATACAAGAGGTTGTGGATTCTTTGGTCTATGGTACTCCAACTGTAACGTTTGAACAATGATCGATTGAATATAAAAGTTGTTTTTGTAAGATACTTTGAATCCATGACTATATTTATGTGGAAATAAGGA